>CAJHNH020000579.1:37500-72500 GCA_905116865.2 Candidula unifasciata
CCCCAGTTGACGTCACATGACAGCCTTTTTGAGGGTGGTAAGACCGGGTTTCCCGGCTGTCTGGTCCTTTTAACGATCCTAAAACATGTACAATTGGCCCTAGCCCCAACCCACCTACGTCCCACGAGAGAGTGCAGCGTAGGTCCCACGACTGCATGCAGCCTAGGTTCCACGACTGCATGCAGCCTATCTACCACCCCCTGAAATATCACTGTCCCGTGAGCTGTGGATTTTCCTTGTTTAAAGTAGGATATCAAGAAAGCATCCACAAAGTTTTTTTTTTTTTAGACAGGCATACAACAAGATGAATAAGTGTATGCTGTCTGCACAATGAAGGGCGGATGCAATGACTGCTGTTTATGATAATATTACGTGATGAGGTCCAATCTCTTTCACGTCATTTGTACCAGTTTACAAATGCCACGTGTACGAATTTTTTTTTTTTAAATTAAACCGTTTGACGTGAAAATCCAGCACTAGTGCAACGAGTATAATGAAACTGTTACATGCTTTGACTGACTTCTCTCTGTCACAGATCATCAAGGGCCACTAGGTCTTTCAATTATTTAATTATCGCCATTCGAGTTGGCTTCAAACGAAAATCTTAAAAGTGTTATAGAAGTTGGAATAGCCATGGTATCGTCTTGAAACCTATTAGTATTGTTGTTGAGGATGTCAAGAGTATTAAGGACGTGTCATCCCGTTGCAGACGAACACGATGATTTCATAATGACAGTATAAAGATGGAGCCTCACCTTTGACATGCACCAAAGAGGAGCAGCATTCTGTCATATGTCTTGTAAGGTTTTCATTTCAAGTCTCTCATATTCCACATAGGACATCTTAATGATACTTTACCGACTTAGCTATATATGTGAGAGAGCTGTTAGACTGGCAGCAATGCAATAATTGAAGATGGCCGGCCCATGGATCATGCAGACATTGTAATTGCCCTAAGAGATATAGGACGTTCTGAGGATTTTGGAAGCAACGTGTCCACATCACTTCTAAGAATACGCGAATTGGGAGTAAAAATCGACACAGCCAAGCATGAGAAGCACAAAGGACACACACGAAGTCTTGTTAACCAACATGGGATTGGTATTATTAACCGCACGACGCTGATGAATGTGTTGAGAGGGGAATTTGAGCGCCTATGGATGTGTCCGGAGTGCTGTGACGATAATCTAACTCATAACTCATTACCTATGTATGTCAGTTACAACAGCTACTTACCTGAAATAGCGAAACCGCTGAAGCCAACAGCCAGGGTGAGACATGCCACAGCAGGTGCCGTATCCCTGGTGAAGCTGACTCCGAGTAAAAATATGGCCTCCATGCCAAACCCTAATCAAAGCAAAAGATTGTAAAAAGACATATAAGTTCAGTGTGGCACATAGAAAACTAATGGTTGTTTTTCTTTCTTTTACTTCTTCATCGTTTGCGCGAGATAAGTAAGTGTATTGTGCCTGTTTACATACAAATAGCTGTCTTAATTTGCTGACATATCCGACTTTTTCAGGCATTTATTTTCAGAGGTAACCTTCCTGGTTAATTTCGTAGGCCATATCTCAGTCTTAACTGTGCTGTGACTTCTTCATTCTCTGATCCACAGAGGTTGCCCTGCAAAACACCGATCCAGGGCAGGAGCGTGCAAAGAGATCGGCCCTCAAAGTAAGACAGGGTTAGTACATGGGTATTTCCCAGCTTCCACGGAAGCCGTTACAAGGTGTTTTTTGTTTCTTTCGGGAGAAGTGCTGTGAATATAGGTAACCGTGTTGTGTTTAATGCAGTTCATAAAAAAATAAAAAAAAAATTAAAAATTCTTCTAGTGAAGTGCCTTGCAAAAGATATTTGAATTACATGTATCGTACAAATAAGTTTAATGTGTTTTTCTATTTCATGTGGGGGGGGGGGGGGAGGGGCACATTAGCTTAGTCGCTGCAGCCCTCGGTCGGTATTCGAAACCGGGCGGTTCCCGAGGTTCATCCAGCCTCTAGTTAATGGGTACCAGAGTTAACACTTTGGGATTATTGGAGGAACGTCGCTGTAGCTACAAAGTTGCATGCGGACAGCGACACAGGCGGACAGTTTCTTATCAGCTGTCCGTACTGGTGGCAGAGCACTTATGGTTCATAACCGAGTGCAATGACGCTGGTTCACATCTCCCGACTTTACCTTTCTATTTCAAGGGACGTGTCATTGAAAAGGGATAAATAAGTTATTTACAAATGACTTTTGACTGTCCCAAAACGTGGTTTGTGTTGTGATCTAAAGACTCCAAAAATTGGCGAGTTGCTTTTTGCCGGATAACTGGCTGTACCTTATGCGAATAATTGCGTGTGCAACTACTGATCTTCTGTAACTGCTGCATCTATCGTTGATTAACTGCATTTATATTGCTGGCCTGTTTGTGTGAGCACTTTTGGCGATTGCCTTCTGCATTTGGAGCGTGAGAATGCTTTTTGCTTTGCTAACACCGTCGTCTGTATTTGTTTTGTCACAAATGACAGGGATGGATATTGTATGAGTTTTTGTTTTTTGTTGTTGGCCCAGGAACGAACCATCTATGGGGTGACGTGGCCCGGCTCTCTAGCTTAGTTGGCTAAACCGGACTGCGCGGTGAGCGGGTGACGAACTCCTTGTGGTCCGGGTTCACTCCCGGGGTTTAGGCAGAAAAGCCACATTTCTCCCAGATTTACGGTATTTACAATGGAATCAAGGCCGACATGTTGCGATATCCATAATACCGAGCCAAAGGGTTAACAACTCATGGCTTCTGGATACTAAAACAAACAAACAAACAAACAAACATGGGGTGACGTGATTGCTATTGATTTCGAACTGCGATTACTTTGCCTTATCCTACCTTACCTTTGTTATCGTTCTGTTTCGAAAGAAATGCCATGTAAATGGTACTAGAGTTGTGTGTCTAACAAGTAACGTTATTATTTGTTTCTGTCTCAAGAGACGTATCGTTAGAAAACAACTGGGTTGTAAATCGTAGAAGAAACCATATTTATTCTTGACAAAAGTGTCATAAAAATGACACCGGATCTATTTATCCAAAAGCAACTTTAGTCTTTGATTTTTATTCTGAGAAAAATTCCATAAAAACGGCACATGAATTATGTTTCTAAAAAGTAGCACCATTATTTTATGTTTTAAAAAAGCGCTAATTAACCAATTTTGTTTGTTTGTTTGAGTTATGTGTGTTTCAAATGTCTTTATTTTTCATTTCTCGTTTGAGAGAAGTATCATAACGAAGGTAAGTGAGTTATGTACCATAGACACAATTTTATTCTATGTTTCTCTCTCAAGGAGAACGACCACAAAGAACTACACACACACACACACACACACACACACACACACACACACACACACACACACACACACACAGAGAGAGAGAGAGAGAGAGAAACAGAGACACAGACACACACACACGAGCAGACACATAAGATTCGTACCATTTACGTTAGTTTATGTTTTGATGGCGGGAGCCCGAAGACAACTTATCACAGAAATCAGAAGGAGACAGTCATCATTTTACGGCCATGTTATGAGAAGAGGGAAAATAGAACATCTTGTGACCACTGGAAAGATATGTGGAAGGAGAGATAGAGGAAGACAACGAGAGATGATGCTTGACAATCTTGTTGCATGGCATGGAGGTGTGTCGGCACACGAACTGATACATGCTACAGCAGATCGCAGATTATGGAGAGGCATGATCGCCCAAGCCAGTCGGCAAGGCACCTGATGATGATGTTTTTATGCACGGAATTTGTATATTTTTTCCCAAGGAAGAGCAAAGCAAATGGTATCTGAGATGTGTTTCACAGAAGGGAACTTTGTTTTTTATGTCTAATTTGAGGAAAGTACAAGGAAAGAGAAACCTGAGTTATCTTAGTAATCTTAGTTTCAGTTTCATAGAAAGCGAGTCACCCCATAGTTAATCCGCTCCTGTGCCAATAAAAATCTCACATAAAGTTTATTAGTCCCTAGTGAACAAATTGACATGTATTGCAGTCTCAGCATATCCACTTGCATACACACGCAATAAAAACATAAGGCAGCCATCAGAAGTGCTAACACAAACAGACTGACATTAGAGATGCAGTTCATCATCGACTAAACCAGCAGTTACAAACAGATCAGCAGCTGCGCACGAGAATAATGTTAAATCACTAGCAATACTGAAGTTACAGACCAAGCGCCATTTTCTGAATTTACAGTTCACAACACCAAGTTGGTCAAAATCAAAAAATATTCCTTATGAAATCTGAAGCTCATAGTGTTGCGCCATGCACGCAAGCTCAATTGCTCGGCGACAAAAATATATTCTTTCAGTCTAAAAATGGAGGAAAATGCAACGGTCACCGTCTGTCAGAAGCAAAAAAAATTTGCCACGGCTAAAAACAGTGACCGTGTCTATCGTCCATTTAGACCGGAAGTTATATGACCTGCGTAATATGTCACACGAGTAGCATTTCTCTGTCGTCTACTTTCGCACACAAGAATTACCGCACTAATTAACACCAAAAGAAGAAAAATGCCATCAAACATGATCTGAGCATCGAGAAAAACTGGCTTATAACGAGCATTTTGTCCACGAAAACTGGAGTTTTTTGGCCATGTTTAACGTCATGGTGGCTTAGGAAAAATGGCGATGGAGTGTACCGTTTTCGGAAGAAGAGGCAGGCGTAGACAACCACGAAGGCGGATACAAGACGTTGAAGATGTACTGGCTGTGAAAGCGTATGGGGCTGGAGAACTGTCAAGAGAAAGAGAGACTTTCAGGCGTTTTACCGACAAGAGCGACGTTCGCTACAGAGCCTGCTGCTTGATGAACCTAAAATATATATTTCCGAGACAGATGCACTTTTCCAGTCAATCTGAGTTCAATTTATCTGTCCTTTTTTTTGTCAAGCTTAACAACAATTATATATTTTCACCACTAAATGGACTCCTCAGTTGGCAAGCAGGATGTTGCATATCGACTACATAATTCCCGTGCTACTGGCATTTTACCTCCTTTTTTCCTCAAAGATTTGGTTCATTCTGCTTCCCGGTCTTGATTTTTAACTTTAAGCCAGCTCTATGCCTGGATTATACAAATTTAAAATGCCAATAAATATCACAGACGGACAACTGAAAGCCAAATGGTGTAATAAAATATGGCCTCATCTGGCAAAACATCCCTCTTTTTCTTATGTGAACATGCAAATGAGCTCTCTCCTTATTCTCATGGGGGTAAGAATCTCGCGGTTTTTCGCGTGTTTCCCGAGGTCAATGCTAAAGAACTAGGCGCTATACCCATTTTCGGCTTTCAGAATTTCAAGATGATTGTCGTAAACATTAGCCAACGCATAGCAACACTTTGCCGTTAAAGTCGTAAAATTCAGCACTTTCAATTCACGTTTTAACCCATCCCTGAAATGAACTACTGCCGAATTTAGTTCTTTAGCTTGTTGCTAAGATGTTTCATTAAAACGAACGTTCAATTTTTTTTTTCTCCGCAATTATTATTAACTATCTCTGTGTGTTTCTTTAAAATTTTCACCCCGGAATGATTTAGTGTGTGATAGGGATTATTTATATTATTCTTCCTCGTCTTTGTTCTTCTTCAATATTTCGAGACCGTGAGGTTCATTGCTGCTGATATCACATGCATCCATTTATCTCTCCGGTTGGCCCTTATTTTCCAGTTGGTGACACCAAATGTTTGGAGGTCTGTCTTGATATCATCTCTCCTTCATCTTCTTTGACCGCTTTGTAGTGTACAGCCACTATCCTACACATATAGGGAATATTTTACACCTCTAAAAAATACACAAAAAGTGAGTAAACTGCTTCATCCCCGATGAAGTGTTTGAGCCGCTCATCTCTTTTTCTGAAGGTTGTGTATTCTGTTCCTGGCGCTGTTTTTCGGTCAGTAAGTAAAGATGTTTTGAAGATCACTGGAGCTACAAGGCTTCGTTCTCTGTGCGACTCTCTGTGTGATCGCACACTTACTGTCAGAGAGACGCTATGCTATGTGGGATAATACTTTGAGAAACAAAAGTAATTTCTTTACCCGTCAAACACAACTTTTCTTGGGGGGTAGGAATTTGTAAAAAAAAATTATATTTTTGCTTTAACATATTCTTTGCCGCTAAGAATGTAGACGAATATGCATATCTTAATATGCAGTTTTAAAATTGTTAAACCTGATGAACAGTACCTGATATATTTTGATTATAAATAGGTATACTTGGGTGACTCAACGTCACCATTTGAAAAAAAATTCTAATACTTATAAATTCAAAACAATGCACCACTCCCTGTGTTATAAATAACGATTACTCCGCAGACTGAATTCCGTCGGGAGTTTCATTTTTTTCCGTGCTTACAGCGAGATTTGTATGTGTTTAGTTTTACATTTTGTGATATTTGATCAATATTTAGTTCTGAATTTTACCACCATTTCCAAATCAGAGGTTGAAAGTCATAAAGAAGTGGAAATCAGTTTTCTTCTACCTCAAAACGACTTTGATTGGTAGATTTTCAGTCAGACCCTCGTGTCTCAGTTTCCGTTTTAAACTGATTTCCCAAGCAGTGTCACTTTCACAGTTTCTGATATAGAAAAAAACAGGTTTTAGCTATTTCAGAATATGTAAGTGTCACGCCCACTACCTCGGAAGAAAAATTGTTTATGGATAACACTGCGAATGAAGATCTAGAGGATAAATAAGGGTGTTCTGATGAATTCAGCAGTAGCTTTTCTGAAACTGGCCATGTTTGCCAAAAACCGTAAGTAAAGAACAACCTGGCTGTAAAAAAAAAAAAAAAGCATAACGTGCCAACTGGCCTTTTGGAAGCGAGCGCAGAAGAAGAAGAAGATAAAGATAATGATAATGATAACGATGATGATAGTGATGACGACGACACTAATTATATTGTAATCCCTGACTTAAAATTTAGACTGAAACACTTTGTTCACCTGTCCAGTTGTTTAGATCACTACGGTCTTAATAGAATGGCACTGCGAGGGGATCTGGCCGACGCTCAACGCCGAGGGAAAGGATGAGACGGATATACAATCAGACGGTTACTGGTACCATTGGAATTGGTACTCTGAAGATGGAAACTGTGCACTTATGGGAGTGTCCCGAGTGCTGTGATGTCGATTCTTAATTCAACATTCAACATCCAGCTGAATATTGCGGACAATGCAGTAGCTCCATATTTCGGACCAGTTATACATTTCTGCGTGATATTGACCCCATCAAACACCGAGTGCAGATTGGTCAATAAAATAAAGGCCTACCCTATATGCCCAGTACGCCTGAAGGCTCCTTAATCAACAACATCAACATCTATTCCCACTTCTATCGTTAAGCGCCTTGAGGAGGAACGATTTGCAATCCATCGCTAGATGTTTGCGATCCATTCCTAGATGAACAGCATTGACTATTGTCATTCGGTTCCCAAGTAGAAACTATTTAATATCTTCAGCCCATTTTCTTCTTGGGCGGTTTCTTGCTTTCACATCACATCTTCCCAGGAATGTGTTGACCATCTTACTAGATGACCAAACCATTTGACCTTGTATTCCTCAATGACTTTTCTGCATGGTGTTGTTCCCACACTGTCTGATAATATCATTTTAAAATTTGTCTTGGATAGTGGGGTAGGTGGCTTTTCTCAGACACCTCATTTTCATAGGCGTGCTTTACTTAATAAATCTCGTAAAATCTGGATTTGAAGTCAGAGCCAGCGAGCTGAGTAGCGAGTGCCCTAGACATTGTTGTACGGCTTCCATAACAAGCCATATCTGATGTTGATTGACACTGATACTACTGACCTGGGGTTTGACCATAACAAAGGGCGCACGGGGATGGGGAGGGGGGGGGGAGCCTTTGTCTCTTACATTTTCTAGGAGCTCGTGGGGCTTATGCTTAATTTAAGCGCATACTAATAACCAAAAAAAAAAAAAAAAAAAATTTAATTAACAATTAGATAGGGTCCAGCAAAACGATATGGTGCTCGCCCTGTGATGGACTCTCAGGCAGGAGCAGTGCTGGGCCCTCTGCCTCGAAGAGGCCCAAACCAAATTACTGGAGGTCCTTCTCAAATGTTCTGTGCAGCCAGGGGACATAAGAATAGAGCATCTGGCCTATCTAAGAATGGAGTCAAAATAATGCACTGGAATGCGGAGGAGATTACAAATAAAAAACTAGAGTTAGAAAATATTCTAAATGAGGAACATATACATATATGCTGTCTGCAAGAAACCCACCTCACCGAAGACACAGTCTTCAAAATCAGAGGTTATCAGTGCTTCCGATCAGACCGGAAAGGCAGGACAAAGGGTGGAATACTGACTCTTGTGAGGAACAATATCACTGCGTGCCAGACTGAAGTGATCGTCCCCAAGCACTAGACACAATCCAAGTAGAAGCAAAGATGATTCTATGTGGAGATTTTAACAGCCACTCACAAAGCTGGGGGTACGACCACATAGACCAGAGAGGAGAGAAACTGAAAGAGTGGCAGGATGAGAACAGACTTGTTCTGATTAATAGGCCAACTGATCCACCCACATTATACTCGAGGTCGTGGCACATCACTACTACCCCAGACCTAGCATTTCAGTCTCCAGATCTGGAATGGAACATTACACGATTTGTTGGAAAACAACTGGGAGGCAGTGATCATCGACCGGTCTTTCTAAATGTAGAAAATGACAAGGTCAGAGAAACGAGTACTCTGCCAAGGTGGAGCTACAAGAAGGCTGACTGGACAATGTTCAAGCACCGTACCAGTATACTGCTTGGAAATCTCAGCGTAGACCAGGATATAAACAAAGTAGTTAAAGAATTTAACAAATGCGTACTACAGGCAGCAGGAGAATCAATACCAAGGGGTGCCTGTAAGCTTTATAAGCCATACTGGAATAGTGAACTAGAAAATTTACATAACGAAGTGGAAACATCTAGGAAGAAAGCTGAGACCAGGCCAAACCAAGAACATCACAATAACTACCAGCATGCAAAAGCAAAATTTGTAAGGACAAAGCTGCAGGTTAGAAGGGAAAGCTGGCAGGAGAAAACAAGGTCACTTAAATTTTAAAAAGACACAAGAAAATTATGGAAGCTTGTAAAACAAATTAATGATGAGGACACAGGGTGGAACTCAAAGATCACGCTGCTGAAAGATGGAAACATAGTCACAGGAAAAGAGGCAGCCAACCTCTTCGCAGACACTTTTAGATAATGACACTGAAATCAGTTCAGAGAAAAAAAAAGAAATTCAAGAAAATGCACTATTCAGAAGTCAGATAGAAAAAACATCAGAGGCCCTAGAGGTGCCACTTATACTTATTGAACTGGAGTTAGCCATTTTAAAGCTGAAAATGCGGAAGTCACCAGGAGCAGATGGTATATCTAACGAAATAATCAAAAACTTAGGAACAGTGGCCAAAACAAAGCTTTTACAGATATTTAATGCTTGCTGGGCAACAGGATATGTTCCACAGATCTGGAGAGAGTCAATTATGATACCCCTCATAAAGCCTGGAAAAGACAGTTCCAATGCCTACAACTACAGACCCATCAGCCTCACAAGTTGTCTCTGTAAAACAATGGAGCACATCACCAACCTCAGACTACAATGAAAACATCATTACACCACAGCAGGCGGGCTTTAGAAAGTTCTACTCTACGGAAGACCAGGCAACATAAGTCTCCCAAGAAATAGAGGATGCTTTTCAAGATAAGAAACTGGTACTCGCGGCATGGATAGATTTAAGGAAAGCTTTCGACAAGGTTTGGAAGGAGGGGCTTTTGAAGAAATTGAGAAACTATAAAGTAAATGGAAGAATGTACAATTGGATTAAAGCATATTTACATAACAGAAGAGCCCGGGTACAGGTAGATGGTTTTAAAAGCAAAAACGTTCTACTGTGACATGGCTTCCCTCAAGGTGGTGTCCTGTCGCCCACACTTTTCCTCTTATTCATCAACGACCTGGTTGCTGAAATACCAAACGGAATCAAAATGGCAATGTATGCAGACGACCTGGTACTGTGGTGCACCAATGAAAATGCAGCGATAGCCACACGAACACTACAGCGGGCTACATATGCACTTGAGGCATGGGCCAGTAGATGGTGTGTCAGCATCAACACAGACAATTGTAGTACCACACTCTTCACTCTTTCCCCAAAGCAAAAAGCGGGCATCATCAAAACAAACGGAATACCCCTAAGAGATGATAAAGAGCCCACGTACCTCGGAGTCACATTTGATGACATGTTGACATGGAGAAAACATATCAACAAGACAGCAACCAAACCCAGGAGGAAGACAGCCATACTGAGAAAACTAATTGGAACCACATGTGGAGCCAGTGGGAAAATACTCAATAAAGTATACAGGCAGAGCATACTTCCACACTTGGAATATGGGTCAACTGCATGGTGTTCGGCATCTAGTACCACATTAAAGGAGTCGGACAAAGTGCAAAATCAAGCACTCAGAGTCATCACAGGAGGGATGAAATCAACCCCCATATTAGAAATTGAGAAAGCTGGGAAAACACAGGCACTGAGAGAACGCAGAGATACAAAGTTGCAAATACAAGCTGAAAAGTTCCTCAGTATGCCAGATCACCCCATGAAAAATAGATTTCAGAACCTAGCCTTGGGACGGTTAAAAAGAATCACCTTTATACATCAAGCAAAAAGAATATGTAGACAAACTGCTGACCTTCCAGAAATTGGTTGTCCACTTAACAGTATTCCAGAACAAACCCCAATGGAGAGAGAAATGGAAACCAACAGTACAAATCAAGACACATGTGAAAGGAATATTTGACAGAAAGAACAAGATAGTGTACAACGCAGAATTACCACCCTCAGTTATATTGATGAAGAATACCCACAAGAACAATGGGTCAGAGTCTATACAGATGGGTCCGCAAAACGTGCAGTTAGAAATGGTGGTGCTGGAGTGTACATAGAATTCCCAGATGGTACTAGGGCTAAGTCCAGCTTACCAACCGGAAAGTACTGTCATAACTATGAAGCAGAAACTCAAGCTATCAAGATAGCAACAGAGAAACTGCTAAATACCAATCTTGGCTCACAGTATGTGGTAATGCTGACAGATGCTAAATCAGTACTTGAAGCACTCCAGTCTAGGAAACTACCAGAATTGCAAACACTGCTGACACAACTCAGCCTTCAGCGAAGAGTCGTAATGCAGTGGATACCATCACATTGTGGAGTGCCTGGAAATGAGAAAGCTGATCAACTGGCATTAGAAAGTGCGACAAAAGTGCAGCCAGATGTACCAGTCACATATCACCAAAAGAAAAGAATCATTAAATCAATCAGGAAACCACCAGCCCCAGCACAAGACGACTATTTCATTATGGACAGATCAGAATAAGTCATTATCCTCCGCCTCAGAACAGGGCACAACCGATTACGTAACCACATGTACACAAAATTCAAGATAGGCGTATCAGCCATGTGCACCTTTGGAAATGTGCCCCAGACAGCAGAGCATGTACTCCAGGACTGCACCGAATGTGACACATTAAGGCAAACCTTTCAACCAGAAAGAACAACAGTGAAACGTAAATTCTATGGACGCCTGAATGAATTAACAACAGTGAAATTTATACTAGAGACAAAATTACTGATATAGACTACTTATTTTAGGCGAACAAAAGAAGAAGAAGAAGAACAATTAGATTTTTGTTATTTGTATTATTATTGTTACTACTGATATGATTATTTGGTGAATGACAAGTAAATATAATCAAATACACCGTATAAACAAATAGTGTGAAAGATAACTTGTAAATATGGTTGGGGTAAGGGAAAGCGGGAGGTGGGGAAAACAATGGGGGAGAGGGGGGGGGGGAAGAGAAGGCGCTTATTCCTTTAGAAATTTTTAGGGGAGTGAGAGTGGGGCTCAGCCCATCTTAAGCTTTTTTTTTTAGGGCGTGGTGTGGAGGAGGTGATCTTAAGGTCGTGAGTTCAGATCCAAACGGCTATATTTAAAAAAAAATGTCTTTAGCTCACCAGGTCGACCTAGCCTTTACTAGGTGAAGACCTGGGAAGTAAAGGCGGTCGGTGTCATGTTGACCATATCAACTACCAACTGCCGATTGGCCTATAAAATATAATTCTAGCCCTATATGCCAATACGCCTAATGATACAGGCGTGGGACATGGTCCTGTACTTTCCTTTAAAGTTCTTTCAATAGATTGGCTTTACAAATGGCACGTCATGTTTAGTGACACGACAATACAGAGAGGGCCAATAACCCTGCTCTCCAGGAGCAGTTATTAATATCCCTTGGCCTTGGCGTGAGTGTCCCTGACTGCTAGTTCTCTTATAAGCGGATTAATAAGACTCCCAATCTGATAGAAGTCTTAATAAAGTCCCAGATATTGATCCTAATTCTCCACCGTACTTGGTCGGCTTCCCGTGATAGCCCGTCTACTGCCGGGTCCAAAAGACACTCACATTGAAAAGCCTATGTTGTGATCAGATCAGGTTGTACCAGTGGAGCACGACAGAGGCGTCGCCTACGACGCCGACTGTTCTCGCTTAGGGAAACAGAGTATCTGATATCGTTGTCCACAGAAAGTTGTTGTTATCGATCCAGCGGCGCATGAGCTTTCGCCCTTTGGCCCAATGCTATGTAGTTGAATTTGCATGTTTTCACAAGCTGTTCTTTTCCTCCGTACAAGGTGTTCCACTTGTCTGGTCTCGGTCCACAGAAAGATATAACAGGAAGTAGATCATATAGATGGTATAGACGACGGATCTACATCGCGGCACTAGGATAGTAACCCATAAGTGTTCCGTTCTACTTCTGACTCAAGCCTGAAGCCTAAGAATCTCAGCGCAGATGCGCGAACTCCTTAGCACCTGCGAGGATCCTAAAAATTGTTTGGTCGATTTTTAACTTCAAATTTTGCCCGGGCAGCACAGTTAGGCTACTATTTTTCGTAAGTAATATAACAGTATGTAATGGATCTTTTTGTGCGTCTTCATTCGTATATCATATTAATAAAGTAACAGAAAATGTATTGATCGACATTCATAAAAGAAGTATAAAGATAAAAGAGCACACTGAAAAACATAAGAATCGAAAACTATAATTAACGTGCCGGGAATCGAACCTATCACCCCCAGACGGCGTTTGCTCCCCGCTATGGAAACTAGCGCACTAAAAACATGGTTATCTAGATATCAAGTCTTTTTATTGGCCATGCGATTCGTAGAGCTTGAAATCCACAATTATGGAATACGGACAGAATTCATTTCAAACCATTGAAAATGGAACCATAAGTTACAGAAATGTATATTAACGAAGCACATGTGGCACACAGTTCCACGCCTATCTGTGACAACGGTCATCATTATGTTGACCTCATCACTCAACAAGTGCCGATTGATCTATGAAAAATAGGTCTAGCCCTATATGCCCATTACGCCCTGAAGCGTGGAACAGGGTGCTTGAGTGTACTATATTTCATAGTCGTGTCTGCATTTAGCAGGTGATGTGGTCAGCATCAGGCCGGTCGCTTTTACTTCCTAGAACTGTACCTGGTACCCAATTAAGGCTGGGTCGACCAAGGAGCCAAGGTCATTTTTGATTTAAAAAAAAATTAAATGACGGCTTCGTCAGGACCTAAACCTATGATATTCCGAACCGCGGACAAGCGTCTACCTGCGAGTCCATAGCGATTTCCATATACAGATGTTATAACGGATCGACCTAACTCTACGGGATTTTATCCTGTATGGCACCGTCTCTCTCTCTCTCTCTCTCTCTCTCTCTCTCTCTCTCTCTCTCTCACACCTCTCTCTCTCTCTCTCTGTAGAACGGCTACCCCTAGAGAGTCACATAAAGCACGAACCCCGTAACTACAACGACAATCCCAAGTAATTTCCTTTGAATTTTACGCGTAAACCGAACGACCATTCGTAAAACGAACATAAGATCTTCCGATCAATCTATGATCGCTGCCCGATAAGCAGACAACAAAGCCGCCATTTTGTTGACCTAGTCTGAGGTGTATTGTTACGTAATCAGCATGGAGCAAAAAGATAAAATTAAATTTTGTTTTACACTCAGGAAAAGCGCCATTGAAATAGTTGAATTCATGCGACAAGTTTATGAGGATAATTGTTTATCTCGTGCATCGATTTTCAGGTGGTATTCACAATTCAATAGTGGTGTGGAAATGATTATTGATGCAAATAGACCTGTTCAACTTCTGTTCGTAATAAGGAACTCATTGCAAAAGTCAGAGAACGGATACAGGACTATCGTAGTTTGACAGTGGGGATGATGGCAGATGAATTTGATGTTAACAGTGAGACCATTCGTAAAATTGTAGTGGAAAATTTGGGCAAGAAAACAGTTGCTTTCCAGTTTGTAGCACATTCGTTGTCTGACTACCAAAAACATCTTCGTGTTGAGTTCGTAAAGGAAATCGTCAAAACGTGTAACAGAAATAAACATCTCTAAAATTTGATAGTTGCAGAGTATCAAACTTGGATTTTCCGCTATGATTCCACACCTAAACGCCAAAGTGTTCGGAGGAAGTCATCATCATCACCAAAATGCAAACAAATGTGTCTTCATAAGCCGAAACTGAAGACAATGTTGGTATGCTTCTACGACAGCAAAGGAGTTATTTACAAAAAAATTTACCAAAGGGACAGACTATCACAGCCACAGTTTATTTAAGTATTGGAAAAGTCTTTTGAAAAGGATTCTCTGAGTCCGACCCGAGTATTCAACACCTGGCGGTTTTTTGGGTGGACCCAAAAACAAGTGGATGTTTTCAATGATCCGCCCTATTCCCCAGATTTGTTTCCCTGTAATTATTTTCAATCTCCAAAATCAAAGTTACAGTGGAAAGGACGCTTCCAAGATGAAATTGATGACACACAGAGGGCCTTAACATCGACTTTAAGGGCCATAACAAAGAAGAACTACGGAGGTCGTTCCAGTGTTTGTTAGATCGTACAACTCGCTGTGTCAATGCACAAGAGGCTCACTGTGAATAAAATACAGGTTATATCTTCAATTGTTAAATATTCTTAAATTGTTATGGAATTAGTCTAATTACTTAATTGTCAGACGTGTGTGTGTGTGCGTGTGTGTATAAACAGACAATGTATTGGTCGACATTTATACAAAGAAATAGAGATCGATATGCTAGACAACATAAATATCTAAAGCTATAGTTACTGAGCCGGGAATCGAGCCTGTCACATCCAAATGGCGTGTTCATTTCGCTATGGAAATAAGTGTACATGATCAGCTAGGCACCGAGAATAAAGATGTCTTTATTGGCCATGTTTATCGTACAGCTTAAAATCCACAACTATGGAATAAGGACATAAGTCATCTCAAACTATTGCAATGACTGCTCGCTTTATTAAGAATATTGCATAATACATGTATGAGACTGTCCCTATCTGATCCCTTTGATATTTTGTGATATGTTTCTACTGTGATGACCTGCTGATAACTTGTCTGCAGTTTTTTTCTTCTTTGAAAATGCCCTTCCTTATTGTCCCTATCCTTGCAACACGGTCAGTGGCATCCTATTCTAAAGAATCCACTTCATTACTAGAATATAACAAAAATTCAAGAAAGAGATTTGACTGAATACACAATGGAACTTGTCAATCAAATTTCTTCCTTAAATGTTCGTTATATTCTAAACAAAGCATTACGGTGTGCCGTGTTCGTAAATTGTTGCTGCGTTTGTTATGCAAGCGGGATATGAGTGATACAGGTGTTGAAGTGGTTTCATTGAAATATGCCACTGACCTTGTTGCATGGGTGGGGACAACAGGGAAGGGCATTTTGATAAAGGAGAAAAAGATTGCGGACAGGTAAACACAGCAGGTCATCACAGAAGAAACATTTCAAATGGATCTGATGGTGACAATGGTGCAGAAACTTCATACATGTATTATTCAAATATTCTTCTTAAAGCGAGCAGGTCTTGCTAGTCACACTCGCCGTCGCCATGGGCTGTAATTCCTAAGCCTCCCATAGCACAACTGAAGACTTTTTACTGGAAAGACGGAAAGATGTAAACAAGCTGCATTTTTAACCGTTTACTTACACATTTACACGCCTAAGTGGATACCTAGATAATGATCTATTTATGTACATATTTCAATAATGTTTACCTATCTGTATACAGTTAGCTGGTGATGACGACATTACCAGTCGAGATAGGTTTGTGCACTACTTATATGATAAGCATCCATTAATTGCCATAGCGGGAAGAAGAAGAAGAAGAAGAAGAAGAAGAAGAAGAAGAAGAAGAAGAAGAAGAAGAAGAAGAAGAAGAAGAAGAAGAAGAAGAAGAAGAAGAAGAAGAAGAAGAAGAAGAAGAAGAAGAGAAAGTATAAGAAGAAGAAGAAGAAGAAGAAGAAGAAGAAGAAGAAGAAGAAGAAGAAGAAGAAGAAGAAGAAGAAGAAGAAGAAGAAGAAGAAGAAGAAGAAGAAGAAGAAGAAGAAGAAGAAGAAGAAGAAGAAGAAGAAGAAGAAGAAGAAGAAGAAGAAGAAGAAGAAGAAGAAGAAGAAGAAGAAGAAGGAATATAAAAAGAAGAAGAAGCAGTAGCAGCAGCAGTATGAAAGATAGGAAAATAGGACACCTCATTGAAGTGTGCAAATGTTTATATAGGGATTGTAGAAGTATAGTTAGAATAAATCAGGGAACATCTCATCCATTCACAGTAACATCTGGAGTAAGACAGGGGTGTGTCTTATCACCACTGCTGTTTATCATCTACATCAACAGTATATGCAAGAATGCCAAGCCCATGAATGAAAATGTTAGTAAGATCAACGAATTACTCTTTGCAGATGACCAGGCCTTGATAGCAGATACAGCCATGAAATTGCAACAACATCTTACATCCATGAATGAAGAATGTAAAACAAATATTATGAGAATCAACACTGAAAAGACAGAAGTAATGTCAAAAGGAAAAAAGAGGACAGATCTAAACATAGCAATAGAGTGCAAAGGCATTAAACAGGCATCTGAGTTTAAATATCTGGTAACTACATTTACCGAAGATGGAAAATTGGATAAAAAAATTAACATTAGATGCAGTAAAGCAAACCAAGTATTGGGACAGCTAGCTCCCCTCTTACAGCATAAGACAATCCCAATCAGCACAAAGAGACACCTTATTCAAAGCATATTTATTCCAACTCTGCGCTACCAGTGCCAGACATGGTCACTCACAACGAACCATAAAAGAAAATTAGTAACCACCGAAATGAGATGTATGAGAAGGGCTGTAGGAGTGACCATAAGAGATAAGATCAGGAATGAGATCATAAGAGAACAAGTCGGCACAGAACCAATTCTGGATTACATACGAAGACAGCAAGTGAAATGGTTTGCCCACTTAGAGAGAATGCCTTGTGACACCATACCATACAAAGCATACATGGGAAGAGAAGAAGGACGTAGAGCACGAGGTAGACCAAGAACAACATGGAAGGATAACATCAGAGACTCTCTACAACAGCACGATGTGCCTATGGTCGAGGCGGCCAGAAGAGCTAGAAACAGAACCTTATATCTCCCTCGACACCCACAGCAGTAAAAGAGGAAGTGAAGCAGAAGAAGACCAGCGTTCGATTCCCCGCTGGGTGATATAATATTTTTTTAGCACCTAACTGGGCGACTGGCACGTTATGTTGCGGTTTATGGCTAGGCTGCGATATCTATGACTTTTTTCGGTTTTGGTTTTTACAGCTAGCCTGCGACAGCGGCGACGTGTTGCTCAATCGTCATATCACGGTTAATCTACGTTCGCCCTCGAGAGGGCCGTTGGCACGTTGTGTTGTGGTTTACAGCTAGGCTGCGATATCTGACCTAAACTCTTCAGTCTTCAGTAGTATAGTTCTAAGTATTCATTCCTTCACGCAGGTGACCAGGGTTATGTTAGACACAGTTAGCTGAGAGAGCTTAAAATATTATTTTAATGTTCTCTTTTCTTAGCTATTTTTATTTTAATAATATCGTCAGGTGATGATTTATCAATCATACGGGGAGGGAGATATGATTGGTGAAAAAAAAAAGGGGGGGGGGGGGTAATGACAGACACTGTTACCAGAGAGAGCTTAAGATATTATTTTAAAGTTCTCATTTCTTCACTATTTTTTATTTTATTAATTTCGCCATGGATAATTTTTTCAATCTTTGGGTGAGGGAGATATGACTTCACCAGGTGATGATTTTTCACTTTTTTGGAGAGGAATATTTGTTTGGGGGGGGGGGGGGGGGGGTGGGGGGGGGAGAGTGGGTTATGCCAGACACAGTTAGCTGAGAGAGCTTAAAATATTAATTTTATGTTCTCTTTTCTTAACTATTTCTTTTTTAATAATTTCGCCATGAATGATTTTTCAATCCTACGGAGAGGGAGATATGATTGGTGGACGGGGGGGGGGGGGGGTTATACCAGACACAGTTAGCTGAGAGAGCTTAACATTTTATTTTAAAGTTCTCATTTCTTAAAAACTATTTTTTAAATTTTACTAATTTCGCCAGATGATGATTGTTCAATCCTTCGGAGAGGGAGATATGATTGGTGGAAAAAAAGGGGGGGGGGGGGGGGAGTTTCCCCAGACACAGTTAGCTGAGAGAGATTAAGATATAATTTTAAATTTCTCAATTCTTAACTATTTCTATTTTACTAATTTCGCCATATATGATTTTTCAATCCCTCGGAGAGGGAGATATGACTTCGCCAGGTGATGATTTTTCAATCCTTCGGAGCGGGAATAACGATTGTTGGCAAGGAGGAAAAAAAAAAAAGGGGGGGGGGGGGGGTTATACCAGATAAAGTTAGCTGAAAGAGCTTAAAATATTTTTTTTAATGTTCTTATTTCTTAACTCTTTTTGTTTTACTAATTTCGCCATGAATGATTTTTCAATCCTTCGGAGAGGGAGATATGACTGGGTCGAGAGTGGGGGGGGGGGGGGAGGTACATGACACTGTTAGCTGAGAGCTGTTTTCTTTCCTCTCCATTTCAGCATTCTGGGACACAGCAACGCGTGGCCGGGTACAGCTAGTGAAGAATAAAAAAGAGTAACATTTCTCTAGAACTCATTAGAAGCTCACAGAAACAGCCAATAACGTGGATTTGTGTCACCAGTAATAGCGCTTTATTATCCTAAGTTCATTTTGTCATACCACCATATTTCCATCATCTTTATCACAAGTGTCAGCATCTTGGCAACGACAGACAATTGAGAAGCGATTAGGACAGACATTGAAAACTCTGACATTATTAGGCAATTTATCCAAGTAATTTGCCAGTTTCTTCTGGAGGCTTGTTTATGGCATTCTCTCGCTTCTGGTAAGCTCTGGCTTTTTCAACCAGTGGGATTGTTTTTTTATCTGTATATTTGTTCTAGTCAATTCTGTGAATGTATCGCCTATCATATCCTCAGTTTTGTTTTGGAAATTATTACATTTTCTCTTAGAATTGTCTGATTTTGCTGTTCAGTTGTTTACTTCGTCCTTTATTTATTACTGTCAGCATTCGTTTAGATCAGTGGTTTTCAACCTGCGGGTGGCGACCCTTTTTGTGTGTGGGTAGAACGATCCTTTCACATGGGTCGTCTAAGACCATCGAAAAACACATATTTATTGAAGTTATAGAGGAAAGTAATAGTTTGTGGGTCGCCACAACACGAGGTAACTGTATTAAAGGGTCGCGGCATTAGGAAGGTTGAGAGCCACAAGTTTAGATGAGAGGAATGCTTAAAAGATTAGTATGTGGGTGTCAGATCTCCGTATAGGTTCCTAGGTCTCTTTTTCAATTCCGAAATGCATCTGTCGGAGAGATGAGGAGCCAACAGTCTACACACAAATAAGTCGAATCCGTGAAACGGATGCGCACGTACAATTCAAGTTTAAAACAAGACCAAAGTCTAGATGCGGACGAATAACTAGAATTTTCTGCCGGAGAGTACAGCCGGTGAACGCTAAGAGCAAAAAGGAGTAGGAGGTGGAGTTAAGAAGACAAGACTCCAGTCAACAGAGATTAGGTAAATAAGTTAACTGCAGTCGAGCTGATACATGAAGAAGAAAACACAAAACAGTCTGTAGCTAGCACCTTGACGCAGGGACCGGAAAAGACCGCCTTAAAAGGAATAAACGGACAGAGAAGTAAAGAACTTTATCATTTTGGGGTTGGGGGGGGGGGGGGGGCGTCATACCCACCCCATCTCCGTTTTTTTTTATTTCGTTTCGAAATAGCTCTTCCTGTGCACATGTTTTCCTATTACGTCTTACTGTGTCCATGTTAACTTTATCAGTTGTTTAATTCGTTTGTTGTTTTGTTAGTTTTTTTTTTAATTACTGGTAGGAAATCTATGCTGTACTTATGAGCTTCTATTTTCCCCCTGGTTGTAGTTTCTAGTATTTTGTTTCGATTTTAGTTACTTCTTGAGTGTTCAGTCAGTGTGTTTCGTGTTCTAGGCGTGACTTTGAATGCCTTCGTCGTCCCAAAAATCATGTTTATAGTTCTTATACTATTTCCCACCACTGCAGTCCTTAAGTTTTTTTTTTTTTCCCCAGCATTTCATCAGACGAATGATACGAGCGATGTATATGTGTCAGTAAAAGGCAGAAAACAACAACAATAACTATTACTACTACCAATACTATTACAACCACAGCCACTACAACTAAAACTACTACCACCAGTACCACTACTACCACCACAACCACCACTACTACTACTACTACTACTACTACTACTACTACTACCTCTACTACTGCTACTACTACTAGTATTACTACTAGACTACTACTGCTACCATCACCATCACCACCACCACTAATACTACTACTACTACTACTATTATTCCTAGCACTACTACTAGAACTACTTCTACTACCACCACGACCACCACTACTACTTCAACTAATGCTACTAGAACAAAAATTACTACTACTACTATTACTTTTAATACTAGTACCCTACTACTCTTACTACAGCTGTTACTACTAATTCTTTTTCTCCTTCTTTTTATTTATATTGCTTCGCCCCAGGGAAGAGACTGAGGCTCCACCACGCAATATTCCCAAAGACAACCGTAGGTATACAGTAACAAACCATCATTGTAGAAACATCACCGAAATTCGGTTAAATACAGAATCCCTAACCACCTGAACAATAAGATTATAACCACGGCAGACGCCCATGAACGCATTTTGTGTCTGTCCAGACTTTGCTGGCCGGAGCGGGTGTCAATCATTGTCCATGAGCGATATTAGATGACCAGACCCAACGGGCATGGGTCAATACGCCTGTGTACTCAGTGAACGATTCCGGCCGTTTCTGTCCGGGCTGGCAATCTAGTCAGTGTGAGACTAGAGCCAAGGTGATGTGACGTTCTATGGAGGCAATAATGTGAGACTAGAGCAAGGGTGATGTGACGTTCTATGGAGGCAATAATGTGAGACTAGAGCCAAGGTGATGTAACGTTCTATGGAGGCAATAATGTGAGACTTGAGCAATGCTCATGTGGTAGACAATACAAGCAAAATTACGAGACTTGCGAAATGTTAATGCAAGGTT
This sequence comes from Candidula unifasciata, assembly GCA_905116865.2. Classification (NCBI taxonomy): domain Eukaryota; kingdom Metazoa; phylum Mollusca; class Gastropoda; order Stylommatophora; family Geomitridae; genus Candidula; species Candidula unifasciata. Next base: position 59,157 of record CAJHNH020000579.1, read on the forward strand.
AGTTGTAGGCAATGTGTGAGAGGTGTGTGCAATGATAGATTGGTGATAAATATACATACATACATACATACATACATACATACATACATACACACACACACACACACACCATACATACATACATACATAACATACATACATACATACATACATACATCCATACATAACATACATACATACATACATACATACATACATACATACATACATACAGACATACATACATACATACATACATACATACATACATACAACAACGAATACATACATACATACATACTACTACATACTATACACGACATGGTCACATACATACAACATACATACGATACTACATACATACATACATTAATAATACATACATACATACATACATACATACATACATACATACATACATACATACATACATACATACATACATACATACATACATACATACATACATACTACATACATACATACATACATACATACATACATACATACATACATACATACATACATACATACATACATACATACATACATACATACATACATACATACAACATACTACATACATACATACATACATACATACATACATACATACATACATACATACATACATACATACATACATACATACATACATACATACATACATACATACATACATACATACATACATACATACATACATACATACATACATACATACACATACATACATCTCATACATACATACATACATACATACATACATACATACATACATACATACTACATACATACATACATACATACATACATACAATACATACATACATACTACATACATACTACATACATACATACATACATACATACATACATACATTACATACATACATACATACATACATACATACATACATACATACATACATACATACATACATACATACATACATACATACTAACATACATACATGAAACGTGAATCTGCTAACCGTACATTTACTAGGCTTTGTATTTGTTTTGTAGGTATCGAGAAACCATGAATTGTACACCCTTTGGCTCAATACTATGGGTATCGAAAACCTTCGGTTTTGATTCCATTATAGATACCGTAAATCTGGGAGAAATGTGGCTTGTCTGCCTACCCCTGGATGTGAACCCGGACCACAAGAAGTTCGCCACCCGTCGCTGTGCATTGAAATTTAACAAACTGAGCTAGCGAGCTAGGAATTGTTTTTTAGCGTTAATAATTAAATTTAAAAAGAGGCAGAATGGAAAAGGAGACAGTTGGAAAGAATTAACGATAAGAGACAGCAGATAATAATTCATAAAAGAAACTGTGAGAAAGAGAGCCAGATAGAGAGAGAAAGATAGTGAAAGATAGATGGAAAACAGGGAGATGACAGAGAAACACAAAATGTGTAAATAAGAGAGAAGGAGAGTGAGAGGGAGACATAGTGACACACACACACACACACACACATACACACAAAGAAACAGACAGACAGACAGAGAAATTGAAAGGCTAACAACGTTTGGGCCAGTAAAGCAAACCAAACATTTTCAGAAAAGCATAAACAAACTCCGAAAGTGAAATTCAGCTACTGATTTTTTGCAGGGCCCGTTGGGGTCTGATAAGAAATTAAAAGGGTCTTAAGCCAAATAAAACGAGGGATCTCCCATCGACTTGGATAGAATTAGGGCAGTCGGTCTTCGCTGGGAAGCATCTTTTCTGGGCGACAAACACGTAAAGATTCGATGTAAATACCTTGGCAAAACAAAGCTTTGCCGTTAAGACAACAAAAGTATCGCAGGGCGTTAATGAATTGAAAGCCTCAATTTGCGAGGTCTAGAATGCTTTCTCTTGATTGAGGTTCTCGTCTTGAGAAGAAGAGACAAGGCAAGGCAGACAAAGAAGACTAAAGTAAATTTAATACATACTTTACTGTCAATAGGTAATCAACCTGAAATGTTTGGCCGACGAATGTGAGCGACAGCTCAGAGATTTTTAGGTAAATATCATTTTATCAATCAATAATAAGGTGCCTCTCTTAATGACGGGATTGCGATGGATCTTCCATAGCAATGTTTGTACACCATTCGACAATCGCACTTAATCTACCTCACTTGGATCTACACACTTGGTGTGGTGTGGTGATCCATCATAAACAAATGACATTAGTTTATGGTTTCCTGGGGAGGGGGTCAATTTGGGGCTTTGGGGGGGGGGGGGGTGGATCAACTACCCCCTATGAAATTTTCCTGACAAAGTAATTACCGTAGTTTCGCTTCGAAAGAATCGTGAACAAAGGATACCTCATGTGGTTTTCGGCAGCTCTGGGTTGAGTCGTTTGAACTAACTGCCCCCAAAAGCTAGAAGCGTATCCCTTACAGGATGTTGCAGAACCATTCCCAGCAATAGCTTTTATTTTACGAGACACTTTTACATTCAGCAGTTTGCCATTGTGACTAAACGGTCAGATTTCGTTGCTGCTTTGTTTTTTTCTATTTGTCCATTGCATTCTTTGCATTCTTCTTAGAAACCATACCTCTGCCGCAAGTAAATGTCTTTCAATTTGTCTGCCTGTTGTCAATGTTTCACACACATATAACAACACAAGTTCTACATAGCACTTCAACACCTTCTTCTTGTTGATGAGAATCTAGGACTTGACCTATATTTTACAGACCAATCGGCATCCGGTGCAATGAAGTCTATTCGCTCGACTTTAAACATTCAAACCTTTAGACCAATCTGCACACCGTGGGTGAAGTGGCCAACGTCACGCCTGACGCCTTCACTTTAGAGGTCTTTATCTAGTTCCCATTTAAGGTTGGGTCGACCTTAGAACCAAGATCACTTTTTTGAAAAACCTTGTGTCGGTTCCTGAGCCCCAGTATGAGAAAAACTGACCCACTGCCTACCCGAAAATATGTCGTATGAGTCGATTAACTAGAAGCTTCTTTCGAAGTCAGAGTGCATTTGCCTAGAAATGGGGGATGGGGGGGGGGGTGGTTAAGGAATTAACAATCTGCACACAAATGAGCCAGACCTGTAAAAAAAGATGTGCACGCCACTCAGGTTCTAGAGACTAGAGACTAGAAGTGGACGAACAACTAGGAATTTTCGCCGAAAATTTCAGCCAGTGAAGGCAAAGATGAAGGTGATGTGTGAAAAAATGCGGCTCCCCCAGGACCTCAAGCCACGCCCTCCGGATCCACAGGCAGGCGACTAGCCGCTACACCACGATGACTCCTATTTTGTTAATAGACATCGCCCTATTACAGTAGATTGAGCAGGTTAGTTCTCAAATTCTTAAATATATCGGCTTACACGGCATCAGAATTATGTATGACTTCGTCTGTGAAACAAAGGACACGCAGCAATATGGAACACATTGACCAGATCCACTCAGACAATGGTTCGATGTCTCATTAACAGGTTCACCCTGATTGGATCCGGTGTCTGGCCAAGCAGTGGAGCCTACAAAATTAAACCTGAGATGATTTCATTTGGAACACTTTAATTCCGGCATACCCTTTCGGGTTGTTATTTGAAATCATCGACTTTCTAGTTAATGTAATGAATTTAGCGCGGGGGCCGATTGAGGGTTGAAAATACAAGCCAAATTCTCGGACATTCGAGAAAGATTGGATTAGAGAGGAAGCGGGCGAAATTGAATCGCGATTGAATCGAAGATGGCGGAATGTCCACTCTTAGACTCGAACTAAGTTCCACAAGAGTGGAAGAAAAAGTGGACGTCCTTTTCAGTAAAGTCTGTGTTCGTTCGTCATTGCTGTCTCTTTGTTTTCAGGGTGAGTCTAAATCTGATTAGGACTTGTGAGATGGGACATTATATTATCTACGACAAGAAGAGGGAATTTTTTTTTTTTCCCCTTAGTTACTTTTTCTGTGAAGAAAAAATTTCTGGGTTGTGTCTTCTCTTCTGTGGGTTTCTTTTCTAAAACCTTTTTGTAGTTTTACTTCACTGAGTCGTTCCTTGTTTCTATTTTTTTAAATCAAGCATCATCATGCCCTTCGGTCTTCATATCACAGTTATCAGAAGTGAAAAAAAGCGTTATAAAACTGCGAGAATGTCTACCCTCTCTTTCATACCTAAAGCACATTTATATGTGCTTATGTGCTTACTAACGGTCTTTCATCTGGTCACAGAGAGGATTGGGAGAGAGGAGAAGACGAAGAAATGGGGAGAGAAGAATACATAGGACAGCTGCAGCTAGTAGAGACAGGAACGAACGAATGAACAAACTTTTTTTTCGAAGGTTTAAGAACTGGGCACGCAGGCCCGTCTTACATTCTGCTCTTTTGGCCTGACTCCTCACATACATTATTCAAGTCCTATATCAGTTAATGTTATATTTAAATGTCTTCTTTTTTTTTCTTCAAAATTTTTGTGATATGCGCTAATTATACCGCCATTAGAAAGTGTAATAAAACGGGTTGGGGGGGGGGGGGGGTGATAATATGTTTAAAACTAACGTGTAGTCTGTACTGAGATAATATTTAAATAGATGACAGCTTGTATGTGATATTTGTGATTGGCTGTGGAAGTTGGTTCCACAGATGAGCTGCGGTATACGCTAAGCTGATTCTGTATAAGTCTGTCCTAAAGCTAGGGATATATAGTATGTTCAGGCGTTTGCTTTGTCTTCCATTATATCTAAGCAACGGCCAAAGGTACTCTGGGGTATTTTCGATATGATTTTATGAATACATTTTGATTTATTCAAAAGTTCTTTTATACGTTGGAACTGGAATCTTCCATAATTGTTACCTATTAAAGATACAGCTATTCTTTGAAGTTCTTCAAGTAGTTTGAGAAAAATGGTGCTGCCATAAGTGACCAGGAGATCTGTCGTACGCTCACACTTAAGAAAAAGTGAGACTGATTCACAGTTACTGGTGCCATTGGAATTGGAACTCTTTGCTTGTTGCTGAAGACTGGGACGGGGCCCTAATGGGAGTGTTCCGACGGCTGTTATGTCGATTCATAATTCTTCTTCTTGTTTGCGTACACCGGCTAAAGACTCCGGCGAAAAGTTCAGTTGTTTGTCATCAGCTGGACTTAAGTCTTGCTCCAGAACATGAGTGTTGCGTGCATATCCATATTGCAGATGACTTTTTGTAGGCAGATTGTTGGTTCCTTGCCTCTCAGGCAGATGCACTCCAACTCCAAAGGAAGTCCCCGGTTAGCAGACTCTTACAGCATGCTTGTTATGAAGTTAGTAGGTCTATTCTTGATTTCCCCGATAATGGGGCCATAGTTGCAAGTGCAGTATTTTGCGATTGCTCACTGAGTGGTACGACGTTAGCACTGATTTCAGTGTTAATGCACCTCCTTCAAAAGGACCTGCTAAATGATGATGATGATGATCAATTGAAAATCTAGCACATACCTCCGCAGTTAAAGATCTTCCTGACCGCGGTTGTAGTGAGTATATGACGCCTCAGGAAGTCTGCGATCTGTCCTCCAATAGGCACGATGATGGCCATCACCAGGTGCGGCAGGGCTGATAGTGTACCGCTCTGGGGAGTAAGTCAATCAGGACGCTCATGTCATTTCTATCTATCTATCTATCTATCTATCTATCTATCTATCTATCTATCTATCTATCTATCTATCTATCTATCTATCTATCTATCTATCTATCTATCTATCTATCTATCTATCTATCTATCTATCTATCTATCTATCTATCTATATCTATCTATCTATCTATCTATCTATCTATCTATCTATCTATCTATCTATCTATCTATCTATCTATCTATCTATCTATCTATCTATCTATCTATCTATCTATCTATCTATCTATCTATCTATCTATCTATCTATCTATCTATCTATCTATCTATCTATCTATCTATCTATCTATCTATCTATCTATCTATCTATCTATCTATCTATCTATCTATCTATCTATCTGTCTATCTGTCTGTCTGTCTGTCTGTCTGTCTGTCTGTCTGTCTGTCTGTCTGTCTGTCTGTCTGTCTGTCTGTCTGTCTGTCTGTCTGTCTGTCTGTCTGTCTGTCTGTCTGTCTGTCTGTCTGTCTGTCTGTCTGTCTGTCTGTCTGTCTGTCTGTCTGGCTGGCTGGCTGGCTGGCTGGCTGGCTGGCTGGCTGGCTGGCTGGCTGGCTGGCTGGCTGTCTGTCTGGCTGGCTGGCTGGCTGTCTGTCTGTCTGTCTGTCTGTCTGTCTGTCTGGCTGTCTGTCTGCCTGGCTGGTTGTCTGTCTGTCTGTCTGTCTGTCTGTCTGTCTGTCTGTCTGTCTGTCTGTCTGTCTGTCTGTCTGTCTGTCTGTCTGTCTGTCTGTCTGTCTGTCTGTCTGTCTGTCTGTCTGTCTGTCTGTCTGTCTGTCTGTCTGTCTGTCTGTCTGTCTGTCTGTTTGTCTGTCTAATCTATCTATATGTCTATCTGTCTGTCTGTCTGCATTTTTGTCTGTCTGTCTGCTTGTATGTCTGGCTGTCTGTCTGCCTGCTTGTTTCACTGTCTCCCTGTCTGTCTGTCTACCTTTCTGTCTGTCTAGCTAGTCATCCATCCATCCATCCATTTATCAGTCTATCTTACTGACTGTCCGTCTTCCTGTCGGCCTGTCTGTCTGACTGCCTGACCGTCCGACGTCCGTCTGTCTGTATCCGTCCGGTCAAACGTTTGACTGTCTATGTATCTGTCTGACTGTCACCATCGCTGCCTGCCTTGAAGCCTACATGTCCGTCTGTCTCTAATTACTTTTAGATTCGCTATATTAACATTGTGATCTATTAGTTAGTCCCTCTGAGCCTGTTCATGTTATCCCGGGCCTACTCTCCAGTTTTTGTGTTCTCCTCTCTACTGGTGGCACACGCTAGACGGTCTGCATTCACGATTAGCCTAGCTGAGCTCATCGATCCCCACCGGAAGCAGGTAATGTAGGTTAAGGTGTGTCTTCTTTGCCTCAAGTCGTCCATGGCATCTCCTCCGATTACATGACATTTCAGTCGCTCCTAAGCTTAATGTCAGATTAAAATCGTCACGAATGGTGAGCGTTTTTAATGTTCTCGTTTGAATTGCACTGATCTGAACACGCAATGCCATAAACACACATAGACACACATATCATAGTATTTTTAAACATGGAGAACAACCAAGGCAATTACTAATAAATTACAGACATTCATTAACTGGTGCCTGCGCAGAATAGAGGGAATAAAATGGTATGATAGAATAACTAATGTAGAACTTTGGGAGAGAACTAAACAGGCTCCAGTGGATCAGGAAGTGAGGAAAAGACGCTGGCATTGGATAGAGCACACACTGAGAAAACAGGAGAACAGCATAACTAGAATGTCTTTGCATTGGAACCCACAGGGGCATAGGAATAAAGGAAGGCCAAAAAACACATGGAGAAGAGAGCTGGAGAACGAGGTTAGAAAGATTGGGAGGACATGGGGAGAGCTCCATGCAATGGCGAAGGATAGAACGACTTGGCGTGAGTTGGTTGAGGGCCTATGCTCCATTGGGGGGATAGAAAGGCAGAAGAAGAAAGAAAGAAGTTACCACTCTGTACCTTCTTATTATTACTACTTCTGCTGCTGCCGCTGCTGCTACTACTACCACCACCACCACCACCACCAGCTGCAGCACTAAAGCCCGTTTAGAAATTGAGGCCGATGTCCAAACAATTATATACTAGCTATAGTGTAACATAAATGGATGAAATAAAATATTTATGTTTACTTCATTCTCAACGTTAAGTCAGATTTTTCTCCCACACTAAAAAGTCACTAGAATGCATTTTTGCTTTTTTGAGGTACACAAATAAAGATAGTCGTTGCTGGACTGCGTTTTAGGAGTTATACATCATCATCATCATCAGGTGCCTCGCCGACTGGCGTGGGCAATCATGCCTCTACATAATCTGCGATCTCCTGCAGCATGTATCAGTTCGTGTGCCGACACACCCTCATGCCATGCAACAAGACTGTCAAGCATCTTCTCTCGTTGTCTTCCTCTATCCCTCCTTCCACAGATCTTTCCAGTGGTCACAACATGTTCTATTTTCCCTCTTCTAATAACATGGCCGAAAAATGATGACTGTCTCCTTCTGATGTCTGTGATAAGTTGTCTTCCGGCTCTTGCCTCTTTCAAAACCTCTTGGTTGCTCTTTTTGGCTGTCCAAGGTATTCTAAGCATTCTTCTGTAAAACCACATCTCAGAGGCCTCTAGAAATTGTTTGGCTTGCCTATCGATTGTCCAGGATTCACAGCCATATGTTAAAACTGGATGTATGTAGCAAGCAAGAATTCTTTTTCTAACTCTCAATGACAAGGATATATTGCACAAGATGTTTTTCATTTTATAAAATGCAGTTTTTGCCTGTCCAATTCTGTTTCTTATTTCAGTTATGCATCTTCCATCTTATGTTATCCATGTGCCCAGATACTTTCATTTCTGTACTTGTCATAAAATAACACCATCGACTTTTATTACACATTCAGGAATAATTTGTTTCTTTGATACCACCATTACTTCTGTCTTCCCATTATTCAAACTGAGGCCCATTCTTCCACTTTCTAACACCACAATGTCTACCATTTCCTGTAATTCTTTCTGACTTGTTGCTATCAAGACTGTGTCATCAGCATAACGTAAATTGTTTATATTGTGCCCACCAACCACACTTCCGAGCATATCAATTAAAGATCTCATTATATATTCACTGTATATTAAAAACAAATCAAGCGAAATTACACATCCTTGTCGTACGTCCCTCTTTATGCTTTGAAATGTACCTAAACAGCTGTTAATTCTTATAGCTGCTGTTTGCTGCCAATACATATTCTTTATTATTCGTAGATCTTTCCCATCAATGTTTAATTTTCCTAACAGTTTGATTACTTCTTCATGCTTCACACAGTCAAATGCTTTTGTATAGTCTATGAAGCATAAGAACAAATCAGTCTTTACTTCTATAGCTCTTTCTGACAATGTCCTTAGGATGTATATGGCATTGTTTGTACCTTTTCCTTCTACAAATCCACATTGTTCATCGCTGATTTCTGGTTTAATTTTGTTTCTTATTCTTCTCATAATTATTCTCAGTAAAATCTTAGTCACGTGACTCATAAGACTTATTGTGCGATGGTCTTCACATTTTATAGTGCCTGGTTTCTTAGGCAGAGCTATAAATATGGATTTTAAAAGGTCATTTGGAATATACCCACTATTATAAATATCATTTAAAAGTTTAGTTATAATTTCAATTCCCAAATTTCCCAATGCTTCGATTTCTTCCAGTGAGATGTTGTCTGGCCTGGGTGCTTTTACTTTCTTCATATGATGTATTGCATCCTCAACTTCTGCAGTCATTATTGGTGGGCCATCATTGTTGGTCTGCAGTTCTACATCTGGTCTATTATCATCATACAATTCCCCTATATACAGCACAGTTCAAATGTAGCCAATCCACCTTAAAAATACGTCAATCTAATGTCTTGCCTGAATAAGACAACGATTGTGTGATTGGGGTGGAGGTTTGAAGGAGGGGTATTGTGTCCACACCTTCTGTAAAATCCTTAAAATGGAGCTAAAAATTAAATTAGTTACACTAAAAAGGATAAAAATACAATTATATAAATATTTCTTTATTTGAGTCAAAATTTCATTATTTGTATCATTTCATTTCAAACGCAGAGAAAAGAATTTTAAAAAATGCCACAAACATTCTCAAGATTGGCTAGAGAAGAATCAGTTGTGTCTACACATACCAGTGCTGAATGTAAAGGGGAAAACAACTGATGACAGCTCTGACCAACAACAAACAAAAAAATGATTAAACGACCAATATACAGAATGTTAGACAATAAATACATTATTGAGGTTGAATTTTAAAAAATTAAGACAGAACCATGACATTGATGTAGCCAAAAGTATGTTATGGAAAATGTTAAACGGTGCATGAACAACCGTGAAAAACCAAACAGAAACGCCTCTAACTTCTGTCATATTCCGGTACTTCTATTCACGTAGGTGCTGTAAAACTGGTTAATTGTCATACGGGATGAAATTTTTTTTTTATTTGAAGTGCCACACTGGCTTCAGCCGGGTGCCCTGAATATAGCCGGGGCATAGTTATGGCCTAACGGCTGAAAGGGTTTTTGGGGACCTCTCCACAGGTGATATTTATCTGTATGGTGGCACTTTGTGTCACCGGGTGTTTATCGCTTGTGTGATATCCTGGTAGGGTATAACTACCTACCTACCTAAAATTGGTTACCGAACTAAAATTATACAAGTGATGAAAAAAAACAAAGAAAGCGACTGTTTCGTTAAAACTAGGCAGTCTTTATGTTATTTATGTATAAAACATTAATGTCGAGATGAAAATAGGAGCCCTTGCAACAACAACAAAATATACATAGAGATTCCCAGGATAAATAGTTACAGAGAACTTATCGATACTACTCGTACAACAGCACGAACTAGAAAAAGCTCTATACTACTACTACTACCACTGCTGCTGCTGCTTTTAATATTATTATTAGGCCTTCTAACTAGGATTAAACAGCCTGCGAGCTCCCTTTTTTTGTGTATAAAAAATATGTTTGGCAGAGTCTCCCCACACCAATGTATTTTTTTGTGTTGGCGTGCTCCATGCAGGAACCTCTGCTTATCCAATTCTAACTTTAATTTTACTGAAAAAAGGGTCCTATGCGAGGCTGCAGGTTTTCCAGGCAGATGCCAGGCGCCGCACAGAAGTAAATGCTTTTTCTCCGTGATGTGGTAGGCTTCCCACTTGACCTCAGATGGGAGAACATATCCAGTTTTCAAGTGCAATGCATGTAATATTTACTGTGTGAAAATGCATAATAGATGACTTTATCCAGACAGGATCACTGCTGATGTGTCTATATAACGTATTGCTCTAAAGGTGACAGACATCTGGATATTTTTTGTTGTTGTTGGTTATAGTGCATGAACTGTTAGTTTACGTTATCATACGTCTTTGGGCAATTTGTTTTTCGATCTTTTTTTTTTTTTTTTTTTTTCTCTCGTCGTCTTTTAGTCCTTCATCTTCTTCCAGTATGCCTTCTTTTTTCATTCCGTCTTACTCATCCATTTTATTTTTCTCTTTCAATTTATCGTCGTATTTAATTACGTCGTTTTCTCCCCTTATGTCTCTTTCTTCCATTCCTTTTTCTTTTTTCAATTTCTTCTTCTTCTTCTTCTTCTTCTTCTTCTTCTTCTTCTTCTTCTTCTTCTTCTTCTTCTTCTTCTTCTTCTTCTTCTTCTTCTTCTTCTTCTTCTTCTTCTTCTTCTTCTTCTTCTTCTACAATATTTTAGTTAAGACGCTGTTGTCGCCTGTTTGTTCGCTTCCTAGTTGCGATTTTTGCGCCTTTGCACCCATACTTTTGATTTTGTTGATGTTTTGCTGTTGAAGGATAATCGCTGAAACGTTCTCCGTTTGTTTATTGCAAGTGGGTTTTAAAAAAATGACATGTACTTTATAGTTTTTGTTATCATTTTTTTTTTTCGTTTCTCTTCCCAACTTTTTTATGCCTTATGCAGTAACAATGCCGTAATCTATTTCTCATATCCGCCCCCGTCAACCACCCCCCTTTGTGTGTGTGTCATTTTCTTATCTCAGGGGGAGGGGGGGGGTTTCCAGTGCAAGAACACGTCTATATGATTTGGTCATTTAGTGAGAATGCAACCAGAACAACTACTAACACAGGCCCCACACATGGACAAATCTGATGTGAAAGCAAGAGGTCGCCCTAGGAGGACATGGACTGATAATATCAAAGAGCTTCTACATCGACACCGACTGACAATGGCTATTGCTGTCCATCAGGCAATAGATCACAAACTGAACCTTCCCACGTCGCTTAACGTTAGCAGTGCGAATTGATGATGAGGATGATTAAATCACAGATTTATCGTAAGTTCAAACTACAGTATACACCTCTCATCTTGTCTATCTTGACCTCTCACCTCGCCTGTCTTGACCTCTCACCTCGCCTGTCTTGACCTCTCACCTCGTCTTTGACCTCTCACCTCGTCTTTGACCTCTCACCTCGTCTATCTTGAATCCGAAGACCTCTTCAAAGTACGCTGGCTGGGAAATGATGAGCAGGTAAAAGGTCCAGGACCTGCAGAAGTTAGCCACCATGATCGCCCACACCGGCATTGAAGTAAAAAATGCAACCCATGGGGTGCGACAATTCTGCAGGAAGAAGTAAATATACATCCATCTGATTGTTCTTTACTTGTCTGAATATGTTAAATAGGTACTAAATATTAAACTATGAGGAAAGTATTTAAAACGATGGTATGGACGGAGCTGTAGAAATTTAATTTTTTTCTCAATCCAACTAACTGAATCTGATACGTGATATCCCGTATGGATTACGGGGCCCCATTGTGGGGAAAACCAGAATAGACCCAATGACTCCACAACAAGCATGTCGTAAGAGGCGACCAATTGGGGTTTCCTTAAAAGTCGGAGTGCATCTGCCTGTGAGTCAAGAACTAACAACCTGCATACTATTAAGTCAGACCTGTTAAACGGATGTGCACGCAGCACTCAGGTTATGAAACAAGACCAAAGCCCAGAGGTGGACAAACAACCAGACATGTCCACCGAGTTTACAGCCAGTGAATGCCAAGAAGATGAAAGGAGATACGTGTTAAATTATATATGTTTGAGGAGAGATCACAATAATTGAGTCTAGAAATCAGTAAGGAAACAACAAAGATAACAAGAATAAATCAGTCAATGGGGTCAACCCGTTTGCGGTTTGCTCTGCAGGTCGTGGGATCGCTTTACTGCAGTCAGTTCTCGAATGCAATGTTAACAGAGATCTATGGAGATCGTTGTCGAAGCTACGGGGTTCGTGCTTTGCGTTACACTCTCTACAGGCAGCTAGTATAGATAAGCTATGTGGGTCAAAATCGTGTGGAATGAAGTAGATATCTTCAAATTCAGCTTTTAAAAAAGAAATGGATGTATCCATTGAACACACAGCCTTCTGATGACAAGGCGAAATAATTAACAACATTGCCATGGACATTTAAAGAATTATAAGCTAAGAGTTAATAACTGGTATCGTAGCATCGGGACATTCTGTCCCCCATCTTCAGCAGCAAGCGCAGAATTCCAATGTTTAGGGTACCGATATATCAGTGTCTACGTCAGTCTTGCCCCTCCTCTTAGTGTTTTGTGTCTACGTCAGTCTTACCCCACCTCTTAGTGTTTAGTGTCTACGTCAGTCTTGCCCCACCTCTTAGTGTTTAGCGTCTACGTCAGTCTTGCCCCACCTCTTAGTGTTTAGCGTCTACGTCAGTCTTGCCCCACCTCTT
>CAJHNH020000579.1:77500-185000 GCA_905116865.2 Candidula unifasciata
CCAAAACGGAGTCACAAAGCATACATAGAAGTAGAGACTGGTATTCCATGGGGTGATTTGCTGGCGTCGCTTAGTAACACCCTTCTGGTCAAGAGCATATCGTGGCTTTTCTGCCCATGGTATGCGGGGTATGAGTTAGTTGCGTATCCTTTACAGGACGTTTGGTTTCTTGGTTTATTCAACGGTTCAACATCATGGGACACTGGTGTAATCCCTAAGTGCTCCGTTCTACTTCTAACTCAAGCCTGAGTTTGAAGCAGTACAGCACAGTGCATGAACTCCGTCTCACCGGCGAGGATCCTGAACAAAATTGCGTAGATTTTCAAATTTAGCCCTGGCTACTCTTTTCAATTTCCAACTGCCAAATGATTTTTTAACGTGCGTAACAATACGCACGAGCGTCCAATTTCCCTACAAAGAGACCAGGGGAAATTACTGAAAGTCCACGAGAAAAAATCCCAGCCTTCTCCGGCACCTGAACCCGGGAATTCAGCACTCGGGGAGGACGCCATGCCTCAGGACGACGCAGCACCCTCTTTTACATGACTTTTCAGACCCAACCCCAACATGTTTCAGCTGTTGAAGGTTTTCTAATTTGCGTCCGGATGTTTGTTGTTGCAAACGGCCGAAACCAACGCAGAGCGATCTGCGGGGGGAGGTGGGGAGGGGGTTATGAGTAAGCTGACAAATTGGCTGTTGACGCTCCTCTGTCTGGTTAGCTACTTTACGATAAGGTGAACATGGTGAAGCCTCTTTGGGATCAAGCAGAATAGATTAGGCATTCATACCTCTAGAGAATGATTCAGCATGGAGTAGGTAGAAAGTGTAAACGGTTTCGAGCAGGCAGAGGAAAATATGGGAGGGGTGAGGAGGCGGGGTGGGGTGGGGAAAGGGGGGGGGGGGGGGGGGGGGGGGGGGGTCAGGCGCTTTTAAAAAATTTGCATCTGACATCATCAGCTGGTAAAAAGCCCATGCCGGAGAATCTTAAGTAAGTGCAAAGATGTCAGTTCATTCATTGATTCACTCATTCATTCATTCGTTTTCAGTGCGTGATTGTAAACTTTCCTGACAATTGACCATGTTTCCTGTTAATGGCTTCAAACTGATTACTTGATTTTCTTGTAGAAGATTAAATGAAAAATTTAAAGGACAATTGTTTCATCAGTGGCGCACCGTGCAGATGATGCCAGGCCCATATTTGAAATGGACAAATCAGCGCTTTGTGAGTGATGTAAACATCATGATGTTTTACCAAAGAATTATTATCATCCTCACGGCAATTAGCACTTACGTTATTACTAAAACTTCTTCCCCACGGATTAATCATTCGTTTTTCTTTCTTTTTTTTTTTTTTTTTCGAAAGCTTTTCTACATTTGCCTACTGCAAGCTTTTCTCCGGTCTTGATTCTATTTTTCCCTTGATTGCATTAAATTTATTTCTTTTACACTTAGCTAAGGATTTATCATAGTTTTTCAGATTTATTTATTTTGCACTTAGCTAAGGACTGAGCATAGTTTTCCACTGATAGTAAGTAGTCAGCATATTTCTTTAACTGATAATGTTTTTAACCCGTGTGAGTTTTCGGAGGAAAGAACAGACACATGTCCCTCTCATAATCACGTGGACTTCTAATAATTTCACCTGGTCTCTGGGTAGTCAGATCGGACTCCCGTGCGCATTTTTGAGCACATAAAACAATCCTTTGGCAGTTGGAAACTGAAAAATGGCGCTGCCTGGGCAAAATATGGAGTTAAAAATCTACTTAAAGTATTTCAGGATCTGGTATACGGAGTTCGTGCACTGCGCTAAGATTCTTTGGACTCAGGCTTGAGTCAGAAGTAGAACGGGGCACTTATGGGTTACTACCCTTGTGCCGTGATGTTGATCCGTCGTCTAAACTGTAAACCTAATACCTTAAAAGGCGACTATTTAGTTGTTTTCTGAAATCCGGCGTGTTCGGACAAAAGGCGCAGATATCAAAGCTCATTTGTAAACCACAACAGAACGGGCCAACCACTTTTAGACGCTAAGGAAGAAGAAGAAGATGCTTCGCACTGGTAGTGTTTACTAAATTTTTGAACTGATGATTCATTTGCCTTTGATAGTACACATTATATTTCATTGCCATGAATTCGCAATACAAGAATTTGTGCTTTATTTACTCTCAATCTTTTGTATACAACTGTACTGACCATATCATGTTTCTAGATGCAATACAGTTTTGGTGTAAGAGAGGGATGGTTGAAAGGGTCGGCTGTAAAACGGGCCTGCGTACCCAATTGGCGACCCTTTGAAAATGAAGCTCCTTCGCTGGTTCTTTAACTATTTTCCTTGGACTGATCATCTTGTTTATTTTTACAAAATTTTTTTTTTTTTTTTTTTTGCGTTAACTCTTCCTTGAGAATGTATCGTACTTTCCCAATGTATGGACTTCAACACAAGGATTTATAATTTGTTTCTCCGTTTGATCTTTTTCGGTTTGTTAGATTAGCCTTTTCTTGAGAATGTATCATCCATTTCCTTTGATTGCATTTCTTCGGGGATTACCTGTAAATGTAGAGTAACACATGAGGAAAGTAAGTAAATTTACCCCACCAGGACACCACACAAGCGATAAACACCCGGTGACACAAAGTGCCACCATGCGGATGAGGATCACCCGGGAGAGGTCGCAGAAACTCTTTCAGCCCTTAGGCCATATTTACGGTCCGGCTATATTCAGGGTCCCCGGCAAAAGCCAGGATGGGGCTTCAAATAACGAAAAATTGCATCCCACATGGGGACGACTGCATTAGACAAGTAACTCATGAAAGAAAAGGAAGATCTAAAACGTCTATAAGTGCCAACCGGCTCAAAATCTTTCATTTTTACCTACTTAAAAGCAAACCCATTTCAGACATGAATCGAAATGTATTTGGAAATGCAGACGAGGGGAACTGATAACGGTTGCAACATCGCAATGTATGTTTCGCAGAAAACATAAACTAACTTTCCATTGCCGAATAGATAAGCATAGTCAATTCCCTGGGGAGGTTTTCTGGAATCTTTCAGAGCGTGTTTTCCCAGACGATTTTAAGCTTAGGAAAGGAAGTGGGGAAACTTCATTAAGTGGGATATGGCGAAATTGTTGGCTACAGAAAACACTATATATTACAGAGGGCACTTATTGAAGTTTGTTAATAGTAATATGTTTTGATAGAGCTCAGAAAGGGAGATATTCTATGGAAATGTGTTGGGAGAAATGTACAGGAGTAACTGGGTGCCAATTTGTGTCACCGGGTGTTTATCGCTCGTTGTGCGATACCGGTGGGTTTGAGCTTGATTCATTCATTGGGCACTGGAACATTTAGGTGGCAGAAAATACAAAGAGGCTGACTGATATTAATATGAAAGATCCAATCTTCCTCTTTTCCTTTTAGTTTTTTTTCCCCCCTTCTGTCAACCTTTAAAAGCAAAATTGGCACATTGTGTTGTAGTTAACAGTTAGGCTGTGATATGTGCGACATTCGACCCAATACACTATATTTAGACAAATTCTTGTTTAGTCGCTCTTTACAACATGCTAGTTAAGTGTCTGTGAGTCCATTCTTTATTTACCTCCCCCCCCCCCCACCCCTCTCTCTCTCTCTCTCTCTCTCTTTTCAATGGAGCCCTAGACCCCACATGAATAAATTGAAACACCTATAAAAGAGAGAAAATGTCCAAAGGAACATTGAAACCCATAAAAGAGAGAAAATTTTAAAGGGAACATTGCCACACATAAAAAAGAGAAAATATTAAAGGGAACATTGCCACCTATTAAAAAAAAAAAGAAAATATTAAAGGGAACATTGCCACCCATAAAAGAGAGAAACTATTAAAGGGAATATAGCCACCCATAAAAGAGAGAAAATGTTATTGGGAACATTGCCACCCATAAAAGAGAGAACATGTTAAAGGGAACATTGCCACCCATAAAAGAGAGAAACTATTAAAGGGAATATAGCCACCCATAAAAGAGAGAAAATGTTATTGGGAACATTGCCACCCATAAAAGAGAGAACATGTTAAAGGGAGCATTGCCACCCATAAAAGAGAGGAAAAGCCATCAATAAGTAAATGGTTGAAGACAAACTAAAACATTACAAAGAAACGATACAAGATCCAAAATGCCAACCAATAAGAAAGAGAGAGAGAGAGAAAGAGAGAGAGAGAGAGAGAGAGAGAGAGAGAGAGACATACACACACACAGAAAGAAAGAGAGAGAGTGTGAGAGAAGAGAGAGAGAGAGAGAGAGAGAGAGAGAGAGAGAGAGAGAGAGAGAATAGTGCAGCAGAATCAATGTAGCAGTAATCTGATGAGAGTGCAAGAGTGTGTCAGATACGTCATAAACAAGTAATCCAATTTTTTTCCATGTTGAAAATCTTTGACGAAACATCGATGCCTAGTCTATGCCCAGTGCTATCTAGCCGTATCGAATTCTCCAAAACGTCATCCGCAGATCTATCATAACTACAGAGGATTCAACCAAATCAAGCAAGTCAGTAAAGTAATGATCAAAATAACACTTAACAGATAACAATCGATGACCGAGAAGATTACAGTTGAACAGTAAAGTAAATC
This sequence comes from Candidula unifasciata, assembly GCA_905116865.2. Taxonomy (NCBI): domain Eukaryota; kingdom Metazoa; phylum Mollusca; class Gastropoda; order Stylommatophora; family Geomitridae; genus Candidula; species Candidula unifasciata. The sequence goes on from CAJHNH020000579.1 coordinate 82,104, forward strand.
CCTGTTGGATCAAGCATAACTGTGTGAGAACTTAAAAGTGGAGATTACTTTGTGTGAAATGTAACGAGAAATGTATGTCACATTTGTTGTCATTTTGTGGATATTAAGAAGGATTTTTGTAACATTTGGAATTCTATAACTGTGTTATTCTGTATTGCTATGGCGAGGACAACAATATTATTTTAATCATCTAGAATTTAACATAAAAGAGCACGCCGAATATAAAAATGCAAGAGATGTTTTCTTAGCTCAGAGAAATTAGTGAAAACCAACATAAATAAAAACGTGTACTTAACTAAGAGTTTGGAGTCTTGTGTCACATCAGTTTTGTATTACGTAGCTGAAACATTGGAAACCACTAATATAATAATTAATGAACTTTAAAATAAATTAACTTTTGTCTTTCGAGGGAAAAAAAAGGAATTGAATAGCACGCTAGAATAACTAATCCTGAACTACTAAAGAGAATTTAAACTTTTTTATTTATTGAAGATGTGGGGAAATGATGTTGGCGTTAAACAGACGTATATTGAGAACAACGGAGAACAGTATAACGTAATTATGCTTGCACTATCCCCTAACTATTTTAAAGAAAAAAGCACACGAAGAATACTTGGAGGAGGGAACTAAGAATGGATGATGGGTGATAGATTGAGCTGCATGCGGCGACAGAGAGGAGGACGACTTGGACCAAACTGTTTTAGGGTCTGAATATTTTTGTTGAGACAGGGAAGTAAACAAGACCGTGACTTTTATGTAAAATTAAATAACAAAAGAAAATGTGAGCATTACTGAACTGACTAAAACCAGTCAAATAACGAATGAGATGGTTTAGCCACTTGACGAGAATTCCCTGGTACCAACTGCAATAGAGAGACACACTCAAGAAATATAATAAACACAGAGCAAGGGGGAAAACAACGCAACATATTGAGCGACATCATCAGGAGCAACCTAAGAGAAATAAACACCAACTTCTACAATGCATTGGAAAAAGCGCACAAAACGATCCTTACTTCTCCCCCAACACCTCGCTGAGGTAAATGGTGAAAGAGAAGAAGAAGAGGAACTACTGAACGTGGACAATGATATCTTGTTATTACAACACTGTTCACAAAGGTTTTAGTGGATATCTTTTTGAAAGCTTTCCTTGTGGGTTGCAGGACCCACTTTTGGAGCTAAAAGAAGGGTAAGTAGATCAGGATGGGGAAAAAAAGACACCCTAACTGGACTAAGAAATGTGGTCCTTTCAATTAAATGGATCAGAATGGGATAATGAGAACAAGCCGCATTATCCGACTGACTGACTTTCTACCCCACTAGGACATCACACAAGCGATAAACACCAGATGACACAAAGTGCCACCATGTGAATGAGGATCACCGTAGAGATGTCCCAGAAATCGCGTTCAGACAATTAGCCATATTTATGGCCTGCCTAAATTGCGGCCCCTGGCAAAAGCCAGGGTGGGGTTTCAAATAACAAAAAAATCCATCCTATATAGGACGTAAGGATTATTACAACAACACCGCGTTATCCTATGAAAAAGGCTTTTTATATCATTTTAAAAGATGATGAAAGAAGAGAAGAAGAACGCAATAAAAAGGTAGCAAATTATACGGAGCCATTCCATGGTTTTTACCTGCTAATTTATTTTTATACTTGTATTTATTTATTTTTTATATATTTAAAAAAAAATAATTTTTTATTGATCTGTTTTCTTGTTTGTCACCAGCATTTCATTGGGTAGACGGCGAACAGAGATATATCCAAGTAGACCTACAAACAACAATTGAAGTGACCTACTAGATAGAGAGGGTCAATCACATTGATGAAGAGAGGCCTGTAAGATCTGCAGGAATGAACCTCAAGGGTTCGGATTGCTGAAGATGAAGATTACAAGATTCTCATCTCCCAAATGATTGTCATTAGAGTCTCTTCAGACTTGAAAGTGATTTTTTTTCCCCGTTAGTAAGTAAAGTAAAGCACCCTTTTCCCCGCATTCATGTGTATTGGGCATACATAGACCTATATTTTATAGACCAGTCGACACTTGGTGGGTGATGTGATCAGCATCCCGCAGGTTGGTGGGTGATGTGTTTAGCATCCCGTAGGTTGGTGGGTGATGTTGTCAGCATCCCGCAGGTTGGTGGGTGATGTGATCAGCATCCCGCAGGTTGGTGGGTAATGTGGTCAGCATCCCGCAGGTTGGTGGGTGATGTGATCAGCATCCCGCAGGTTGGTGGGTGATGTGGTCAGCATCCCGCAGGTTGGTGGGTGATGTGGTCAGCATCCCGCAGGTTGGTGGGTGATGTGGTCAGCATCCCGCAGGTTGGTGGGTGATGTGGTCAGCATCCCGCAGGTTGGTGGGTGATGTGGTCAGCATCCCGCAGGTTGGTGGGTGATGTGATCAGCATCCCGCAGGTTGGTGGGTGATGTGATCAGCATCCCGCAGGTTGGTGGGTGATGTGGTCAGCATCCCGCAGGTTGGTGGGTGATGTGGTCAGCATCCCGCAGGTTGGTGGGTGATGTGGTCAGCATCCCGCAGGTTGGTGGGTGATGTGGTCAGCATCCCGCAGGTTGGTGGGTGATGTGGTTAGCATCCCGCAGGTTTGGTGGGTGATGTGGTCAGCATCCCGCAGGTTGGTGGGTGATGTGGTCAGCATCCCGCAGGTTGGTGGGTGATGTCAGCATCCCGCAGGTTGGTGGGTGATGTGGTCAGCATCCCGCAGCATGTGGGTGATGTGGTCAGCATCCCGCAGGTTGGTGGTGATGTGGTCAGCATCCCGCAGGTTGGTGGGTGATGTGGTCAGCATCCCGCAGGTTGGTGGGTGATGTGGTCAGCATCCCGCAGGTTGGTGGGTGATGTGGTCAGCATCCCGCAGGTTGGTGGGTGATGTGGTCAGCATCCCGCAGGTTGGTGGGTGATGTGGTCAGCATCCCGCAGGTTGGTGGGTGATGTGGTCAGCATCCCGCAGGTTGGTGGGTGATGTGGTCAGCATCCCGCAGGTTGGTGGGTGATGTGGTCAGCATCCCGCAGGCCACTTTTAATTCGTAAGACTTTTAAATGATACACACTCAAAGCTGCGTTCACCTAATAGCCAAGGTCATTTTCCCCCCCAAAAAATGTTTGGCTCCGTCAAGACTCGAACCCACGACTTTCTAATCCGCAGGTGAGTGTCTAGCCGTCACACCACGGCGGCGCCGTTCTTTTGCTGAAGATTCTTTAAATGTCTAGAGTTATTTTTTATCTTCAATCAGATGTTTCGTCACTACTACAACTACTACACTACTAATATTACTACTACTCCTACTATTGGTTCTGCTGCTGCTATTGCTGCTGCTATTACTAAATTTCTGTTACTGCTAGGGAGAGCAGAACACCAACAACCTACTTGAAGAAAGAATGCTCAATTCATACGTAGGGCTAAAACATCTATATATAATAAACTTGGCCTTCCTTTCACGTCTCTTTCCTGCTCGCCTCTTATGACAAGCTTTCTCTCTGAGTGAAATTTCCTCAGATCAGGAAAGAATGAAAAAAAATGAGAGTATTGCCAACATGTCAGGGGGCCAGAAGATGATCCAGATTGATCCCTTATTATTGCCCTTGGCTATTTTGTTCTCAAGAGCTCACGATAGTGATTCGAGGCTTATGAGAATTCTTTCCCCTTTCTTTTTGCAATCTGTTGTCGCCCTTTAAATGCTTGACTGGTGCGTTTTGGAAGGGAAGTTTGGGTGTTCAAGATGCAGATAATAGAAAATTATATAAAAGACACATGATATTTGCAGTTCCTTCCTAGAATTATATACTAATATTCCTGGTATACTTCCTTTTCTTCTTTTCAAAGTCCCGGCCGTGTAGCAGCAGTATCTATCTACAACCCCCCCCCCCCCCCCCCCCTTTTTTTGGACTTTCAATTAATAAAGATGACTCCCCCCCTTCCCCCCCCCACCATTTTATCTAATTTCGTCCTTTGTAGGAGAAAATCTTTTGTTATTTGAAACCCCACTCTGGCTTTTGCCGCAATATAGGCAGGCCATTAATATGGCCAATTGTCTGAACGCGGTTTCTGGGACCTCTCCACGGTGATCCTCATTCACATGGTGGCACTCTGTGTCATCGGGTGTTTATCGCTTGTGTGATGTCCTGGTGGAGTGAAACGTACTTCGACTACTACATGCCATGATGTTTAACTATCCAGCATCGTTGCTCTCGGTCTCCCTCTGCATCTCTTGCCGTCCAAGTTTCCTACTGTCACGATGTATTCCCGTTTTCTCCTTTCATGACATGACTGAAGAATGTAGATTATCTCTTTCTCGTTTGGGAAATCAGTTATTTTGATGAGTCAGTGTCTCACTAGACATCTTCATCATTCTTTTTATGTGTCCAGGATATTCTCATCACTCCTCTAAAAAAAACATTTATCCGCATATTCCAAGAAGAAGAAAAAACAGTAAATTAAAACTTTCTAGCAACAGCATTTAGACATCAATGAAGGCTCGTCTCTAAAAGCATATGTAAGCTTCTTCCATCACCGAAGTCGAGCTGTTGTAACGTAAAATAATCCAGGTTTTATTTCCAGTGTTTATGAAAATCGAAATAACAGGTTTCACACGTCGCTATTTATCACTGACAGCAACAAGCCATATAAAAATCACTGGATGTGTAGATCTCTCCTAAATTCTGGTGCTGCTACTAATCTTCCTCCGTCATTCTTCTTCTTCTTCTTCTTCTTCTTCTTCTTCTTCTTCTTCTTCTTCTTCTTCTTCTTCTTCTTCTTCTTCTTCGTCTTCGTCTTCTTCTTCTTCTTCTTCTTCTTCTTCTTCTTCTTTCTTCTTCTTCTTCTTCTTCTTCTTCTTCTTCTTCTTCTCTTTCTTCTTCTTCTTTCTTCTTCTTTCTTCTTCTTCTTCTTCTTCTTCTTCTTCTTCTTCTTCTTCTTCTTCTTCTTCTTCTTCTTCTTCTTCTTCTTCTTCTTCTCTTCTTCTTCTTTCTTCTTCTTCTTCTTCGTCTTCTTCTTTTCTTCTTCTTCTTCTTCTTCTTCTTCTTCTTCTTCTTCTTCTTCTTCTTCTTCTTATTTTCTTCTTCTTTCTTCTTCCTTCTTCTGCTTCTTCTTCTTCTTCTCTCTTCTGATCTTCTTCTTCTTCTTCTTCTTCTTCTTCTTCGTTCGATCTTCTTCTTCTTCTTCTTCTTCTTCTTCTGTCTTCTTCTTCTTCTTCTTCTTCTTCTTCTTCTTCTTCTTCTTCTTCTTCTTCTTCTTCTTCTTCTTCTTCTTCTTCTTCTTCTTCCTAATCCTCCTTCTCCTCCACCTCCCCCTCTTAATCTTTTATTACCACTACTGCTATTACTACTATTTATGCAACTACTATTACAACTACAACAACAACAACAACAACAACAACAACTACTACTACTACTACTACTACTACTACTACTACTACTACTACTACTACTACTACTACTACTACTACTACCACCACCACCACCACCACCACCACCACCACCACTACAACAACAACAACTACGACTACTACTACTACTAATAATAATAATAATAATAACAATATTAATTGTATTATTATTAATAATAATGCTATTTTTTCTCATTCGCTTCGGTTATGTCTCCCCAGTATTCGAGAATTTAAAGTCAACAAATGACCTGACCACTTCGCGACGGAGTCGCAAATCCGCCCCCCACCCCGATCCCCCCCCCCCCCCCCCCCCCCGGGGCCACCATTTTCTCCAAACCATGACTTAAAAGAAATTATTATGGCATGTGGTGACAGCGCATAATCGCGTGCCGGCTCACTAACATATATTAAACATTTGAAACAAATTAGAGAAAAAAAAAAAAAAACAAGCACAGGGTAATTGAAGTACTGCAGACAAATTCTTAGAATACTATGGACCACGAAGTAGAGAAACAACGAAATTCTGCATGAAATGAGCATTGAAGGGAACTGTTTCATAGACACAGCTAAGGCACTTTGGCACGTTCAACGCTGTGGTGGCCTTCGGAGAACAGTGATGGAGGATTAGATTTCCGAAAAACGAGACAGGGGTATGTGTTCGTGTAAGCCGCAACAAGACATTGCAGATGCATAGGCTGTTAAAGCATACAGGGCTGGAGAAATAGCTAGAGAAAGAGAGACTTTGGGTGTGTCGTGACGGGAGCGACGTTCTGTAAAGGACCTGCTGTTAAATTGTTGTTGGTTTGTCCCTGCTGGTTTGCCCCGTTAATTTGTCCCTGTTGTTTTGGCTCCCAGTCCACTTTTGTGCCAACTGCGAAACCTTCAGATGGCAATCATCACAATGAAAACCCGGTTTGGCAGTTATCACCAGGAGATTAAATGGAAGGTATGGGAGCTACCTGTGTGTCTTTACTGACGTCTTAAGAGGATCAGCTGATTGTAACACAGTGTTTTAAGTGGATTCAAACAGGAACGATCCTCATTTCTTATACATTAGTTTCATAACCACGTAGAACCAAAATGCTATCAACTGTGTCAGACTCATCCAACATACCTTAATCCTCTCTCTCTCTCTCTCTCTCTCTCTCTCTCTCTCTCTCTCTCTCTCTCTCTCTCTCTCTGTGTGTGTGTGTGTTTCATATTCTTACATAACCCTAAACCTAGTATACGTATGTACAAAACGAATGGAGACTCCATAGATCAACTGTGGCGTGACATTCGACAACACATCAATGTTACTACTAGCCCTGATAAATATTATAATTAATCTATGCTTACACATTGAACACTCATAATCTGTTTCAGTTCTACTCCAGTACAGACTACATTTGTCTCCAAAAGATAAAAGTATAGCCAGCATATAGTTTCATTCCTTTGGACATGCTACTTTTTCTTCCTCACATTCAGCGGCTGTAAACTCCGGCGGACTACAGTTTTCTTCCAGAACTGAGTGTTGTATGCACAAACGCTTTACAGATCTGATTTAACTGTAAGCAGACCCCTGGTTCCTTGCCTCTTGGGCAGATGCACACCGATTGCGAAGCTCGGATTTAGTCGACTCTTAGCACATTCTTGTTGTAAAGGCAGTGGGTCTATTCTTATTTTTCACCACGATGGCGCCCAGGAACCCACACAGTATTACCAAATGAGTTAAGAGTTAATTGGAGTATATTCCAGTGTTTATAAAAACTATTTTACAATAGACGGGCATAATGTTCGATTGCCTAATTCGTAACTCTGAAAATATCGTTCGTTTTCACTCCTTTTTACGTAGTCTCTCTCTCTCTCTCTCTCTCTCTCTCTCTCTCTCTCTCTCTCTCTCTCTCTCTCTCTCTCTCTCTTTCTCTTTCGCATTCTCTCTCTCTCTCTCTCTCTCTCTCTCTGTGTCTGTGAATGTGTCTGTATGTGTGTATCTGTATCTCTGTGTGTGTGAGTGTGTGTCTGCGTCAGTGTGTGTTTGTGCGTGTGTGTCTGCATGTATGTGTCTGGGTGTGTGTGTGTATGTCTGCGTGTGTCTGCGTGCGTATGTCTGCATGTTTGTGTCTCTGCATGTATATCTGTGTGTGAATGTGTGAGTCTGCGTGTGTGTCTATGGGTGTGTCTGTGAGTGCATGTATGTATCTGTATGCGTTAATGTATGCATGTGTGTATATGTGTATTTAAATATGTGGGTGTGTCTATGTTAATCGGTTTGTGTATATGAGTGTGTATACATGCGTGTTTAAGTAAGTGGATGGTTTTTTTTATGTGGGTGCGTGTGTGCTCACTTACTATAATTTTTTTTTTTAAACTAAACGTTTAAGCAACACGTTACATTGATTGTCTGGCTACAGCCAGGACCTGAGTTTGAAGTACTTACCAAAACAGTAGAATCCTGACTGCCAGCCGATGTATCGTGTCAGTATCCCACTCAAAGGCATCCCCAGAACCGCCCCTGCATAGGATCCTGCGCAAACAAAACAAAAAAAGACATGAAGTGCACTATACTGGCAAGTTATTTCCGCCCTAATTATCTACTTATCCTTCTGTACATCAATCTACATATACATATACTCGTCAATTTATCTACCTATCAAATTTACTTTCCAATTAAAATGCAATTTACATATCCATTAAAATTGTTTACAAATGTTTTTATGTCTATCCATTATCTTCCTACACATAAATCTAAGTAGGCCTATTCATCTACTCAACTTACATATTCATCTGCTGACCTTTTCATCTACTAACATATAGATCAAGACATTTATATATCTAAAAACTGTTCAAATTTCAAAACACTTTCTACACGTCAGTCTGCTTATCTAGCACTCTACCTACCTAATTATCTATCTATCTATCTATCTATCTATCTATCTATCTATCTATCTATCTATCTATCTATCTATCTATCTATCTATCTATCTATCTATCTATCTATCTATCTATCTATCTATCTATCTATCTATCTATCTATCTATCTATCTATCTATCTATCTATCTATCTATCTATCTATCTATCTATCTATCTATCTATCTATCTATCTATCTATCTATCTATCTATCTATCTATCTATCTATCTATCTATCTATCTATCTATCTATCTATCTATCTATCTATCTATCTATCTATCTATCTATCTATCTATCTATCTATCTATCTATCTATCTATCTATCTATCTATCTATCTATCTATCTATATCTATCTGTCTGTCTGTCTGTCTGTCTGTCTGTCTGTCTGTCTGTCTCTGTCTGTCTGTCTGTCTGTCTGTCTGTCTGTCTGTCTGTCTGTCTGTCTGTCTGTCTGTCTGTCTGTCTGTCTGTCTGTCTGTCTGTCTGTCTGTCTGTCTGTCTGTCTGTCTGTCTGTCTGTCTGTCTGTCTATCTATTTATCTAATCTATCTATCCTTATGTATGTCTATCTGCCTGTTTGTATGTCTGTATGTCACCTATTTGTCTGTCTGTCTGTCTGTCTGTCTGTCTGTCTGTCTGTCTGTCTGTCTGTCTGTCTGTCTGTCTGTCTGTCTGTCTGTCTGTCTGTCTGTCTGTCTGTCTGTCTGTCTGTCTGTCTGTCTGTCTGTCTATCTATCTATTTATCTAATCTATCTATCCTTATGTATGTCTATCTGCCTGTTTGTATGTCTGTATGTCACCTATTTGTCGGTCTGACTGTTTGTCCGTCTGTCCATCCGTTTGTCCATTTTTCTGTATGTCTATATGTCTAAATGTATCTCTGTCTAAATCTTCCCCGCCCACCACCCATCCACCGACCCACCTGTCTGTCTGTCTAAAGTTACACGTATGCATACGATAGTATGCATGTACATTCAAAAATGTGAAGTTACACACTTTACGAATGTTCCTCAACAGACTTCAGGCTTTGGTCGACACTCTTGGTGGACCGCTACTCGTTCTACGGAAAAGAATGCAGCCTTATGGGACCAAAAACTTGGTTCAGTGAAGTTGATCAACGTCCGTCTTTTGAGCGTTCACTGGCTATAAACCCTTGCGAGAATTTCTGGTTCTTCGTCTACTTCTGAACCTTGATCTAGCCTCGGAACTTGAACATTTTTGTGCACACCTATTTGTCTTTTCTGTGTGCAGACTGTTGTTTTATAGCCTCCCAGGCAGATGCACTCCACCTTCGCAAGAAACATCCCTTTTTAGTCGCCTTGTACGTCATGCTTATTGGGGTGGGGATCTATTATTCCCCCCCCCCACCCTAGAATAGGGTCTCTAAACCCACACAGGGAAATAACTCCCTCGATCTTAAACTTTTTTTATCCTAGAAAGAAATATACCCGTTTCCGAATAAAAGTGGCCGTGTGGACGGAGTAAAAAATCGACTTCTAGAAAATTGGTCATGTCAGTCGAGAAGGGAGGTTAAAAGGCGAAATTTAGGGACGTAACTGAAAAAAAAAAAGTGTACCCAATCTCTCAAGCTGTATGCATGTGCGCATGTCTGAAGCCGGTTGTTGTCGTATTCCGGAAGCACGCTCGATTTGGGAAAGTGAGTGAAAATTGGAGCATGAGAAAAGACGCGAGCGACATCTTTAGGGCCAAATGATGCTATCTTCTGGCAACTGTGGTTAGTAATATTAATTTGTCAGCTCTGTGGCTAAGTCGATGCGAATGTTTCGTAATGCCGGGATGCCGGGTTCGATCCCAGCTGTGGGCCATGCGCCTTGTTTTGGTTTCAACAGTGGTATCAAGAAAGCCGACCGTCCAGTAAGCAATGGCAAACTACTGGACTTAAATTTTCCTACAAAACCACACAACAGCCAGGTGCTGTTGGGGTTGGTTCTGCAACGTCCTGTAAATGATACGCAACTAACCTTTAATACTAATTTGATTGTGGAATTTGAAATCATATCATTCAAAAGTAAATGCTAAGAAACTGTCAAATTAGGAATAGCAAATAAATAATTTTTATACACCTTTTTTGTTCTGTTAAAATTAAAAATACAACGTTGTGTCCGCAAAGTAAAGCCCTTTACAGGCCAGTGGCGCATAGGGCTTATTAGGCTAGACTGATGTTCCTATGGAATCTTGACTGGTGATGTGGCCAAGATCACGCCGACCTTCTCTAGTTTTCAGGGCACTTTACACCTGCTACCCGATTAGGGCTGGGTTGACATGGGAGCCAAGGTCATATATGGTTTGAATCAACGACTCCCGAATTCGCAGACTGTCCGCAGTCTGTCCGCTACATCACGACGGCTTTTGTTGTATGGTAGTGAATCTTGGAATGTAAGCAAACAAATTAAGAAGAGTTTGAAGGCAACTAAAATGTGGTTCCTGACAAGAATGTTGTGAGTACCTTAGACTGCCAGAACAACCAACACTGAATGCCTGGAAAATGGCGAATGAAAGTACAACAGTGTATACAACAATGAGAAGAAGATAAGAAAATAAGAGTTCTTAGGTCATGTAATGACAAAAGGAGCATGGGAAAAATATCGTGACGACTGGGAAGATCACTGGTAGAATAGGCAGAGGAAGACCAAGAGAAATGATGATGAATGGCCTAAGACAATAGTATAGAGTAATATCATCAGTGGAATTGATCCAGAACACCAAACAACGAGATCTGTAGCGACGCATGAACGCTTACGCCAGCTGGCAAGGCACTTGATGATGGTTATGATATGGAAACCTAACTATTTTTACTTGGTGGAACATTTTCTGGCACCCAGTTTAGACTACTTCAACCTAGTCAGTCCGGATCAAGTTTCTAGAAATCTGGCCTGCCCCTGCTGTAAATGCCGCTTGCAACTTCCATTGCGAAAATAATAATAATAAATAAATTCATATTTTTTCACTGTATAATATTACTATTTACTATTTATTACGAAACACGTTTTTTGGAGATCGTAAAACGTGTTAACAGTATTAATCAGTTCACTACTCGCTAACGCCACTCAAGCAGACGCTATAACGTGTGACAGCTACCAGTACTAATACTACGATTCTAGCTGCGCGCGCATGCAATTGTGAAGCGATCAAAAGGAAAATATCAAGTGATACCATCTCCAGTGTATTAGTTACGTTTTAACGCTTACTTTTGTCCGGACCGCTTACAGAAGCGAATTTATCCCGTCTTTCCATGACTAATACCAGTAGAGTCGGTAGGCGAGTGGCCTAACCATTGAACCATTAATAATTTTTTTAAATCAGTCTCAAGTATGTTGTAGCTATAAACAATACAGGACCGTTTTTCCGCTTGATTCGTTAGTGTGGCGATAAGTGACCTTCACTCCCTTTTTTTTTTTTAAGTTTACAATGTTATCATGTTGCTGATCTTTTTCACAAGTCTCCAGTGTGACTCAACAGTTGTTGGCTCAATCGTATTATCTTTATCCTTCTCATACTACGCCAGTATGGTTAAAAACTGATGACTCAGTCACAGATCCTTTAAATTTCTTACATTATTTCAGTGCTATTCAAACACCGTGGACGCCTTGACACTTTCTTCATCTTCCTAACATCTTTTCAGTGTTACTCAACAACTGGTGACTCCCTCCCGCTGTATTTATACTTTCCACACCATAAGAGTGTCACTCAGAAATTGATCATTCCTTCAAATAATCTTGATATTTCTCACAAAATGTAAGTCTGGTTCAACAATTGCTAATTCCCTCACATCTTCTTTGTTTGATTAAACACGCAATCTTTATTTAATCTAAGATATTCCAGCCATTTCTATAGTTACATGTTAAAATAGTACGGTTTCAAATAGCCTACCCAGGGGTAAAAAAAAATGTCTATGCCAATAACGATACAGGACAACGAACCTTGTTACATTAACTTAAAACCTAAACATGAAAACTTTCAGATTAAAAATATTGGAAGAACAAGGAAATCGCTGGTCTTTGGTTGTGTGTGTGTGTGTGGGGGGGGGGCGTTTTTAGTTAGTTAGTTAGTAATTAGTTAGGTTAGTTAGTTAGTTAGTTAGTTAGTTAGTTAGTTAGTAGTTAGTTAGTAGTTAGTTAGTTAGTAGTTAGGGGTTAGTTAGTTTTAGTTAGTTTAGTTAGTTTAGTTAGGGTTTAGCTAGCTAGCTAACTAAAGAAACTAACTAAAAACTAACTAACTAAAAACTAGTTAGCTAAACTACTAACTAAAACTAGCTAGCTAGCCTAGCTAGCTAGTTAGCTAGTAGTTAGTTAGTTTAGTTAGTTAGTTAGTTAGTTAGTTAGTAGTTAGTTAGTTAGTTTAGTTAGTTAGTTAGTTAGTTTTAGTTAGTTTTAGTTAGTTAGTTAGTTAGTTAGTTAGTTAGTTAGTTAGTTAGTTAGTTAGTAGTTAGTTTAGTTAGTTAGTTAGTTAGTTAGTTAGTTAGTTAGTTAGTTAGTTAGTTAGTTAGTAGGTAGTTAGTTAGTTAGTTAGTTAGTTAGTTAGTAGTTAGTAGTTAGTTAGTTAGTTAGTTAGTTAGTTAGTTAGTTAGTTAGTTAGTTAGTTAGTAGTTAGTTTAGTTAGTAGTTCGACAGAGTTGAGCTGAGTTGAGTTGAGTAAAGAAACTGACGGCACTCGGAGCAATCCCATGAGTGCTACATCTGGTTACACCAGAGTTCCAATACTGGAAATATCAGGTCACAATCTGGTTATATGTCCGTCTTGCCTTTCCACTGAGTGTATAGCAGGTCAGAACTCTGGTTACACCAGGTGGCTTTTCCTTACTAATTCCGTTGCTTGTTCCCAAAGGCCTTTGACCACATCTGCCTTGTCATGTATACACTCCCCACCAAGTGGTGCAGATTCAGCCAATCTGTCTATCTGTTCATTACCCACTACGCCGGCATGGCCTGGAAAAAAGATCCAAAGCATGCTCACTACCCAGGACCTTCCCAGTAAAGCTTGCCACTCTGCTCGAAGCATCCCTGCCTCCACCTTTCTCAGAATGCTTTCACAGCCAGGTAAAATTACGACATGTGTGCATCTTGTTCTCTTGCCACTGGAGAGCTGCAGTTACCGCCTCCACCTCCATTCTCATTAGTCGACAGATTATCCTCAATGCACATTTGACAAGTCCATAAGCGTATTTCCATCAGGGTGTGAAGACTGTCGGTCATTATTTGTGTGTGTGTGTGTGCTACCTGTATAGTATTCACGTTTGGCAATATCTATTTTTACCTCAAGTTCTTGTAGTCTTATAAATGTTATCGACTCGGCATCGTCTCCTAAATAATTTACTCGTCCTACCTCCTTGAGAGCATTAAGAACATCGGCACGGTCCATTACTTTACCCTGTACCTATTGTTGGCCAGCCAGCAAGACAATTCGCTCGTTATTCCCTTTTTTACTCTTATGGAGCTGCGTGGTCTCGAGGATGGTGACCTTATGGTTTAATCCCCCGGTAAGGGCTGGGAGATTTTTTTTTACGTTAACTTGGACTTCTAGCAATTCCCACTGGTCTCTGGGTAGTGAGATCGGCTGTCCAAAACATCGTTGCGCACGTTAAAAAAATCCCTTGACAGTTGGAAATCGAAAATAGTAGCCTAACGGCGCTGCCGGGCAAAAATTTGGAGTTAAAATTCTAAAGTATTTCAGGATCCTCACCGCTGCTACAGAGCCTGTGCACTGTGCTGAGCTTCTTTGCACTAAGACTTGAGTTAGAAGAAGAACGTAGCTTTTATGTTGGTCCGTTGTTTAAACCTCAAACCTCCCTTTTACTCTTGAGTGCACTGGCACACACACATAAAAACGATTCTTGTCAGACGGGATTTCTTTACAGGGGTTACAAACACAAAACAACCAGCTGTTCATGCAATCACACTGCCACTCTGGTCCAAAAAAAAAAAAAAAAAGTAAAACCGGGCTGTACGTAATCAAACTACTGAACTTTACAAGGTACCTTTATTCATCACCAGACTCGTCCCGAAAGCTGCTGCTACACAAACAAAACAGTTACCATCTGAATCAACTAGATTGCAGATAGCCCAGTGTTGCATGCAGTTCCGCGCAATTTAGCATCGGAAGCCAAGACGCGGCCATGAAATCCTTGAGCTGTAATTTTCGGGATCGCTCCACTCACATCCGCATGAAATAATGGACCTGATTTCTGTCCAACTCCGATAAACAAATAAACATAAAACTGCATTTAAGTTCGCTTGCTCGATAGACTTCGGCAAAAAATTCAGTTTTACGGCTGGTTTTTCAGTGGACTATTTGTTACATTGTGGGGTTTTCCGTAAAGTAATCTGGTTGACGTGAAATGTAATACTTCGATTTTGTTGGGGTTTTATCTATTTAATTTCCAGCCACACAATGTAAAATATAGCTTTGCTCTAAATATAGCTAGTGTTTTATTTTACAAAGTAGGATATTCTGCCCCCCCCCCCCACCCTTTTTTTTTCATTCCACCCCCAAACTCAGGTGATTTCTATATTACGTCAGTGTATGTGACATAGGAGTTGTGACCGCTGGTTGTATTTCCGAGACATGCTGCTTTATTCCATTTGAGGGCGATGCGACAGCAAATCGTTTTGCTTTGATTTCGATAATGGTATAGACAGTCGTGTGCCCCGAAAAGCAGTTTACAATGATTCGCAGCAAACTTGATTTTCTTTAATAAAGTTTTTTGTAATCCCAAGTTCATTAGTTTTCAAACTGTATATTCTATGTCTATGTATTGCACTGAATATCTAAACTTGCCATACAAACAGTATGAGAAAAAACAGCATGAAGCAGGCCTCATGTTATGGGGGTTGTCTAAATGTCTCACAGTCAACATCATTGTCTTTAATAAATGTTTTGCCGACTGGCGTGGGCGATCCTGCTTTTCTTTATGTTGAGATTATCATTGTGTTGTCTATAGAAAGCACGCGTATCTTAAAGAGGTACCCGTCTGTAATTAAATTGATCTTTTCCAAATTAAACCAAGCTAGAACTGATGACTGCTTCCACTTGCATTATTAATTTGAATGTCGTACTTACATACCAACCTTATTGGTTGCCTTCTTGGAATCGATGACCCTGAAACTCAACATCCCTTGATTTGTAGACGACACGAGGAAGTTATAAATACATGGTTGTCTTGGGCACATGAAATGGAAGGGACAGAAACGCGGACTTGAGCCGAGATTCTTGGGATGGTGAAGAATGACTGCTTTCATATGCCGGCATGGCACGTTGTGTCAGAGAAGCTCAATTTATATTAGCTTCACAGAAGCTCCTCCAAGATTCTCAAATTTTTATTTTTTTTTAATTTCTAATTGCGAAATTCCATTAGTGGCTTTAAGCCCGTTCCCTCGCCCAGCTACTCCAAAAATAATTTTTTTTTATTTTGGTTAACAAATTTAAGTAAGTGACCTGTTAACATTGAATGATCACAACAATTTATGAACTGTTCTTTTCTTCGGAAAATTTAGATTTGAACTTTGGTCCTACCGTTTTTAAAATTAGAATTGTGATCTTTTTTGTCAGCTGATGAACGATACCACCTTATTTTTTTTATTCTTCTTTTTTAACACCATCTGTTGTGGTCCGATGGAAAATTCTCGTTGTTCGTCCACTTCTCGATTTTTTTTTTTTCCTGTTCCATAATTTGTCGTGTGTGCAGATTGCTTTTTATAGATGTGGCTTAAATGTTTGTGCAGACCGCTGGCTTCTCACCTCTGAGAGAGATGCACTCTGACACAGACATGCACTCACACACACACACACACACACACACACACGTTTAGGCAATAACTTTACGTATATATACAAATGGCTTATCTTAAATTTGATAGCAGCTGAAATTCTTTGTCCATTACATCATTCCTGTACCTTTTTATTTTTTTTCCCGCTCAATTTGTTACAAAGCTGTTGTTGCAGCATGGGTAGCGGCTTCCAGTTATGTCAATGTCCTGAAGCAATAACTTTTAACTTATCAATGCATTTATTGTTGAAGACTTCAAGGAAGAACGATTTTTCAGTACACCTCTAATCACATTTGTTTAAAAGGTTTAACACAATACTAAAATTAAACACATTGATGCCACGGGACCGCTACGGTAGCCATGGAGGCCACCCTGGGTCACCCCGAAACGTCCTGGCCAACGGGGCTCTGGTGAAGTTGCGACAGGCCTGGCAAGCCGGCAATGGATTTTTTACCGCTACAAAAATCAAAATGAGATATAAACTGACTGATCAAACGGTATCTGACCATGGCAATGTTAAGGGACTACGAGACAGAACAGCGAAATACAAGATTGCAACACTTAACACCGCTGGCCTGTGAAATAAAACAGAAGAGATTATTGAAATGATGGAAAAAAGGAAAATCAAGTTAATGGGGCTAGCTGACATAAGACGCAAGGGAAATGTTAATAACAAAATACACAGAGGCTACTTACTAACATATGCAGGAGGAGAAACATCGAAGAATGGAGTGGGTTTCCTGGTACATCCGGACATATCTAATTACATATTAGACATACATTATCACTCAGATAGAATTATTACTTTGAAAATTAAAAGAGGAGAACAAGCTGAAACATATATACAGATATATGCACCATGCAATGATAATTATACAGAAGAGCAGAAAGATGAATTCTTTGACGATCTGTCTGGTGAGATAAAGAAAGTTGAGGGAAGCAGCATACTATATGTAATGGGTGACTTCAACGGGAGGGTAGGAAATAACAGAAAAGAATACTAACAGTTTTTAGGTCCATATGCAGCTAAGAACAGTGCTAGAAATGGAAATGGTCAAAGAATATTGGATCTATGCAGCCAGCACAATCTTTTTATTACGAACACATTCTTTGACCATAGAGATTCACAACTTTACACTTGGTACAAATGGAATGATATCTCCATCAAGAGCCAGATTGACTTTATACTTACCAGAGTTCAAGGAAGAAGGAGAATTCTTGATTCAAGAGCAATCCCTAATGGTCTATGTGACACTGACCATAAAATAGTTGTGTTAACAGCAAAACATCTTACATTAAAGAAACACAGAAAGAAATTAACCAAAAAACAAGGATCTCATCAAGATAGCAAATCTGAAACAGGAAGGAGTAAAAGAACAGTTACAACAGAAAGTAGAGACAGCATTCAAACAACTTCCACATGTAGTTGGCAATATTGAGGAAGAATGGAGTATATATAAAAACACTATGCTTAGTATTGCAGAAGAATTATGTGGAAAACGGAAGAGTGGAAACAGACGGGGAAACAACAAATATTCACCTTGGTGGTGCGAAGAAGTAAAAGAAGCAATTAAAAAGAAAAGAGACTTATATAAACAGTGGATAAAATCAAAGAAAGAAGAAGATTATATAAACTATAGACTGCAAAGAAGAGAAACCAACAGGAGTGTCAAGAAAGCAAAACAAGCATCCTGGGAACGTTTCGGTGAGTCACTAGCAGAAAATGAGAAAAATTTTTCAAAGTGGTTAAAAATATGCGGAAAAGAGATGAGAGCTACAACCCCACTGAAATAATTAATGATAAGTTAGGAAGACCATTGATAGATCCACTTGAGATAGCAGAAAGATGGAGGGAATACTTCAATGAGCTCTTTAATCCTCTAGGAGATCATCAGGAAAGAACAACTGAAGAGCACAGAGCAACAGTGTTAGAACCACACATACTAATGGATGAAATAGAAAAAGTCATTAAACAGTCTCCCAAATATAAAGCACCAGGAGCTGATAGATTACCAACAGAAATAATTCAAGCAGCAGGTGAAAGCAGCATCATATGGCTTCACAGAATATTCAATGCAGCATGGGTACAACAAACGGCCCCTATTGATTGGCAACATGCAATAGTTATACAATTGTGGAAGAACAAAGGAAGCAAACGAGAATGCGGTCAATATCGAGGCATCTCTCTTTTAAGCCATGTTGGCAAAATGTATGCCAAGATAATAGAAACAAGACTGAGACCAGTGAAAGAACCACAGCTGGCAGAAGAACAGATGGGATTTAGGAGAAATAGAAGCTGCACAGATGCAATCTTCACACTTAAACAGTTAATAGAAAAGAACATTTAATACAATAAGAACTTATTTGTGGCATTCGTAGACCAGGAGAAGGCATTTGACAGAGTCGACAGACAATTATTATGGAAAATAATGGCAAGATATGGAGTAAGCGAACACCTCATCGAAGTGTGCAAAAGTTTATACAGGGATTGTAGAAGTGCAGTTAGAATAAATCAGGGAACATCTCATCCTTTCACAGTGACATCTGGAGTAAGACAGGGGTGTGTCTGATCACCACTGTTGTTTATCACCTACATCGACAGTATATGCAAGAATGCCAAGCCCATGAATGAAGATCTTAGTAAGATCAACGAATTACTCTTTGCAGATGACCAGGCCTTGATAGCAGACACAGCCATGAAATTGCAACAACATCTAACATCCATGAATGAAGAATGTAAAACAAATAATATGAGAATCAACACTGAAAAGACAGAAGTAATGTCAATAGGAAAAAAGAAGACAGATCTAAACATAGCAATAGAATACAAAGGCATTAAACAGGCATCTGAGTTTAAATATCTGGGAACTACATTTACCGAAGATGGGAAATTGGATAAAGAAATTGACTTTAGATGCAGTAAAGCAAACCAAGTATTGGGACAGCTAGCCCCCCTCTTACAGCATAAGACAATCCCAATCAGCACAAAGAGACATCTTATTCAAAGCAAATTTATTCCAACTCTGTGCTACCAGTGCCAAACATGGTCACTCACAACAAACCATAAAAGAAAATTAGTAACCACGGAAATGAGATGTCTGAGAAGGGCTGTAGGAGTGACCATAAGAGATAAAATCAGGAATGAGATCATAAGAGAACAAGTCGGCACAGAACCAATTCTGCATTACATACAAAGACAGCAAGTGAAATGGTTTGCCCACTTAGAGAGAATGCCTTGTGACACCATACCATACAAAGCATACATGGAAAGAGAAGAAGGACGTAGAACACGGGGAGGACCAAGAACAAGATGGAAGGATAACATCAGAGAAACTCTACAACAGCACGATGTGCCTATGGTCGAGGCAGCCAGAAGAGCTAGAAACAGAACCTTATATCTCCCTCGACACCCACAGCGGTAAAAGAGGAAGTGAAGAAGAAGAAGAAGAAGATGCAAGATTTCTAAAAAGTATCAAAACAGCGGATGTGATACTAAAAGTAGAGTTTTCCTCTGCAATGTTTGATTTATAAAAAATGTGTAAGAAAGTACTAACTTCGGCAGCCCTGCCTGAATTAGCTGGCGCGACGGTTGTCAAACTTTTTCGTGTCACCACATCATTTTACTGAAGTAAAATAATGCAAAACCCCAAACATTAAAATAGTCTTTTACTAAGGTAAACAAAAGCGCATCGAAAATAGACGTTCAGTAAAAAAAAAAAAAAAAAAAATTACAAATACTGTTATGTTTCGACATGTTTAATGACAAGATTAACATTTTGAGGACTGCCCGTATTCTGAAAACAAATCTCAGTGCGGGACGGGATGACCTGATTATTATTATTTTTCTCTCAATTTAAAATATGCGTAGCTGATCAGTGCCCGCTGACTGCACAAACATTATTCTGGGTCCCGACCCATAGGTTGAGAACCACTGAATTGAAAATGCACTGGCAATGTTGATATAAGCAACTGTACGGACTAGACTAGATAATGATGAGTCTGTCTCTAGCGCTAAACCAACAGCATGACATGGGAGTAATACCTTATGAAGCATGTAGCAGACGTCAGTGGAGAAAACTTTATATGCAACTTTGTCTTGGAACAGTCATTTGAGATACCTTCTGAGGGCTGCTGCATTTGAGGAATGAGCAGGCATGGGAATGCCTAATGTGCAGTAATATCGTAATAACATAACCTGACAGCAGCACAGCATTACTCAGCCCATGGGCGACGGAACCTGGGGTTTAGGCAACCAGCACCCTAAAAGTGTGAAAGATCTTCCCTCCCCTCACCACGATAGAAGTTTTTGTGTGTGTAAAACTTTGATTAACCGTCATTCGTTTAACTGAAAGTTTCTGTTATCCGTCATTGTCAGTTTCTGTTGTCCGTCACTGACTGGAAAAAAAAACTGCGTGAGTATAAACTAACAGACACGAATTTTAAAGTAATGTATGTTTATAGTATTACAATACATTTCTGTACATTACTACTCTTAAACTGAAGATGTAACTGATCTGTTTGTAAAATTAGGTAAAATATGTATGTGCTAACCCACTTTAAATGGATTTCATTTCCCCTTTCAACCCTGTACAAATGTATTAAAGATTTACGTTATCTGTCTTTTCGGTTATCCCTCACAAGCCTGGTTCGGTCGCTGGCGGTTAAGCTTGCCTGTACCAAATGATGTCAACTATATATTCTTTTTATTTCATTTGCCATTCAACAAAATATTAGGTGCTTTCCTTTTAGGCGACCACAAATGAAATCACGGGACAGTCCAGTATTTTAGAGGGTGATGAGGGCTGGTTTTCCGTGTTTTCTGTGCTTTAGTGCGTCTCTTCAAATGCCAAGTTTTCACGCGTTTACCAAACTCTAATCCTAACGCTAACCCTAACCCTAACCCTAATCCTAACGCTAACCCTAACCAAAACTATACGCTTAATCTACCATCCCCGAAATATTGACTGTCTCGTGACTTGTGGATTTCCCTTTTTTGTGGTCAGCTAATAAGAGAATACCAATTATTATTATAAATTACTCAAGCAAGGCTTATGTCCCTCACCCCTAGAAAATGTTTAAGGCAACTGAGGAGCCCTCCTCCCCACCCCTCTTTCCCACCACCCTCTCCTCAATTTATCGTTGTGTTGAAGCCCCTGAGATAGCCCATTTTTTACACCAGCGGCTCTCAACCTTCCTAATTCCGCGACCCTTTAATACAGTTCTCCCATGTTGAGGCGACCTCCAAACAACTATTTTGCTTCATAACTTCAACGAATATGTATTTTCCGATGGTCTTTGGTAACTCTTATCAAAAGGTCGTTCGACCTTCACAAAAACGGGCGCGACTGGCAGATTGAGAACCGTTTATCTACACTGGCGACAGAAGTGTGTTACCTACCACAGAATGAGATTGTTGCCAGCATGGATCTCTCCAGGGGCGGCGCCCAATGACGCCATATGCCGTGGCACGCAGGATAAGTCACTCCCTGAAAATCAAATTAATGAAGGCAGTGGATACACTGAGGGTACATGTCATATGATATTACACGAGCAACAATATTGACCTTATCGATAATTTAATAAAGACCATGGTAAGCAAATAACTGCAGATGACGTACACGCGAGACAATTGAATTTGAAGGAAAGTTGGTTGAATGATAATTACCTGAAATATAAATAAACACTGAAGTTGTATAATATAAATTTGGCCAGCGTGGCTCAGTTGTCTGCTAATCTAGAAATCATTCCTCAACAGAGCTGTAAAAACTAAGTAAAGGACCCTTTTCCACGCCTCTTAGGCGAATTAGGTATACAGGGAAAGACATATATGTTATAGACTAATCGGCACTATGTGGGTAACATTGTCAACATTAACGCGGCCGTCTTTATTTCCCATGACTTTACCTGGTAACTATTTAAGGTCTATCTGGCAGCCAAGGCAATTAAAAGAAAAGACACACACAAAAAACAGGTTCTGTTAGGACCTGAACCATGACCTTCAGATCCTTAGGCAAGCGTCTAACCGCCACACGCGATGATGAAGATATTGAGGCTATCCTCCGAATAAAGGGCACACAAGATGGCGGCCGCCAAAACACTCTAACAGAGCCTCACACATGTCAATTGCGCACTTCCAGCGACTAAATTTGCGGTTTTCCGGCGACTACCGCCACCACCGAGAGTATCCCTCACGCCGCTCACGGGACTCATGAGCAGCAGCTTCTGCATCTCCTGCAGCTTTGCTCGTGAGTCCTAGCCATCTAGTTTAGCACCAATCCACGCCGCGTGAGCGGCGTCAGGGATACTCTTGGCGGTGGCGGTAGTCGCAGGAAAACAGCAAATGAGGTCACCAGAAGTGCGTAATTGACACGTGACTGAGGCCCTGTTTTTGGCTGCCATTGGCCGCCATCTTTTGTGCCCGTCTTTCGGAGGATAGCCGATATTGATATATTAAGTGACAACAAAATACTAACCTCGACCAATCCTTGCAGAATCCTGACAGATATGACAAGCCCATAATGCACTTCGGCAGCGCCCGGCAAGAGCAAATTGAGGCACGCCGACAAACCAATGGCCATACCAAACAACCTGCGGATAGAAAACAAATTCCGGTATTTCGAGAGATTATAGTAATTTGTTGACAGATTCTGGTAATTCGTTGACTCTTTTAGTTCATTGACAAAGTATGACAATTCTTTAAATTCTGGTAATTCGTTGACTCTTTTAATTAATTGACAGATTATGGCAATTTTATTTTTATAAATTCAGGTAGTTCGTTGACATATTTGGGTAATTCAGTGACAGATTGTGATAATTTTCTTCATAAGTTCTAGTAATTGATTAACATGTTCTGATAATTCTTTAATATGCTCTAGTAATTAATTGACAGATTCCAGCAATTTATTGATAGATTATTATAATTTTCAAAAGAAAATTCAGGTAATGTATTGACCGATTTTGATCATTGACATATTAGGGTAATTAAATTATAAATTCAATTATAAATACAATATTTATACCGACTTTAGGTTACCAGTGTCAGACTTGGACATTGACAAAGGAACACTAGAGAAAACTAACCCTCTTTGAAATGAGATGTTTTAGAATGGTTGTGAATAAAAACAGAAGAGATCTTGTGAGAAACGACGTGATCACAAGAACCGTTGGAACAACACCATCTTCAAATTTATTGAGAAACAAAGAATGAAATAGTTTAGCCATCTAATGGCAGTGAAATCAACGATACCAGCAGCAAGAGCGTACAACCTGAAAAAAAAAACACAAAGAGGCAGGGGAAGACCTAGAAGAATATGGATTGAAGCAGTCACTATCATCTTGAGACTTTACAACATTACTGCAGATCAAGCGAACGAGCGCTCCCTGGTTCGACTACTAATCGTCTGTTGAACTGCGACGCCTAGCGGCATAAGCAGACATTCACAAAAGAAGAAGATTGATCAATTCTGGTAATTTATTGATATATTAAAGTAATTCACTGAGCGATTCTGGTGTTTCGTTGACAAATTAAGGTAATTTTGGTAATGGTGACTACATCATCTTGCGAGTTATTACTACGTTTTTGAGCCAGTTCTTTGCTTCCTAAAATGTCTAGCTTGATTCACATTAAGTGAATAATCGAATACTTCATGTCTGAACAATCATTGATCCCTGTTATGAAGAAACCAACTAATCTGAAAATCCGACATTTAAATACGTGTTCTATAAAATTGAAATCTCCTGTTGTGAAATGTACCCCTTTTAACATTCCGTTAGTAGCTGAGAACAAGATACTAACGCCAACACAACACCGCACGCAGCCACAGTCTAGTCCTGCTTTGCCGTGTATCGTGAAAATAATCAGCGACGGAAAATTAGACGGAAATGTAATTAAAACTAGATCAATGGGTATCATAGCAAGCAATTCAGTATCTACATTTGGAGCATGGGCACGGCACTGAGGCACAAGAGCACCACAGAAACTAGAATGGTCAATGGAGAAGAAGATCAATAGCTAAAAGTATTCAAGGCACGCAATATTGAGGATGCTTGGGGCTAGATCTTATGATACCGGAGTCGAAAGCGCTAGAAAATAGGGGCTGAGGCCCCTTTTGGTCCCCCCCCCCCCAATATTCAGTGTGACAGACTCCTTCCTCCCCCACCCCCACCCCCCAAACTATCCAACACACAGCCCTTCCCCACACCCCCACCCCAGACACACACACACCCCACAGAGACCAACACACACTGCAAAACATGATTTTTGGGAAACTATGTAAGCCCTCTGTATCCATAGATTGAAATTCTCGTTGTATTTGTTTGTGCATTTGATAATAGTTGTTTTGGATAGAAATCACCACAACCGCCACATGACAGGTCTATAAGATGAAGAAAATCTGAAAATAGTATTATTTATTTATCCTTAAGCAAGGCATTATCATCATTATCTTCATCATCTTCATCTTTATCATCTTCATCCTCTTCATCACCATAATTATAGTTCCCTGCAACTAGGATTGGGAGTCGCCGTGGGGTAGCGGCTAGAAGCTCGCGTGCGGATCGGAAGTTCGTGGGTTCGCCCCCTGGTGGAGCCGGACATTTTTTCAACAACAAAAAAACCATGACTCCCAGGTCGACCCAGCCTTGAGTCGATACCGGGTGCACACCCGGGAAGTAAAGGCGGCCGCTGTGATTCTAACCACATCACCCGTCCTGCGTCGATTGGTGTAAAAAAATACAGATCTAGCCCTATATGCCCTATACGCATACAGACGTGAAAAAAGAGACCTTTTGTTTTAACCAGCAAGCATTTAGCTCACTGAGCGCGCCGTCTCTACCCCATCGGCATCGGCGCCCCTGTCCAGTATCTGCTGGGGAGCTCCACCAAGCGGACACGCCGTGCGTAACTTCCAATTTGGAAAACAGAAGGTGGCGTCATTTGATCTGGTTGTCGTTACAATGATGTCAGGAGGTAAGTTACAGGATCTCACGCTGGCTGCGGTATGGAGGATATGATGCATGCCTGCGCTTCACTGTCCAAATTAATGAAGAAATCCGCGGAGCTTAAAAGTAACTGATCTTTACAATGACGTTTAGATCTTCTTAATACATGGTGCTAGAATCATGCCGAGCTATTATGCAGAGATGCGGCACCGTGAGGGGGCGGGATCAGTGTTACCACTTCAGATGTTTTACATCCAGATTTAAATGTTTTCCCTAGCATTTAGATTACATGTTTGACGTTTAGATGGTAGATGTCTTTCTATATGTTTTTCATTTGGAGTTAGTTTATCAAATCTAACCTAAGAAACAGGATAAATTTGACCTCTTAAATGATATCTTGACAATACAGTTTTGCCTGATAAGAGTAGGAAAAGGCTGTTCGACTTATCAGCTCCCTGATTAGGTATTGAAAGCATACCAGTCATTTTGGATCTGAAGCTTTAACTTCATCATCCAAGGTAAGATTATCCTGTGGATCTTGTGAGGCAGACTTCAGTAAAGTTGAGGAAATGATTCCATAGGAATCTAAATGCTATGTAATTTGTGACTTTCTATTTGGATGTATTTTCTAGATGTTTTCCACGTAAATTTAGATGTTTTTAGATATTATTTGACTACGTTTTGGATTTTTTTTGTCAAAGAAAAGTGGCAACACTGGGCAGGATAAGCAGCGAAATCAAACTACAGTTTGAACATTCAGGGGGCAGCATATCGAAAACTAGCATCATGCTGTACAATTCTACCTGACGTCCCTGCATGGAGGTATAATGTTTTCAGTGAGACAATATCAAACAGAAAAAGGGCAAGAATAGCAATTTAATTGTACATGGCGCAGACTATCTCCTCGAAACGACTGTTTCTTCTTCTTCTTCGTGTTCACCAGCTGTAAACTGGTAGAAAGTTCTGGTTGTTCGTCCATTTCTAGACTGCAGTCATGTTCCAGATCCTGATTCCAGAGTTGTGGGTTTTAAGCTGTACGATAGACATGGCCGATAAGACACTTTTTTGGGGGGTGCCTAGTTGACCATGTTCTTAGTTTACTTGCATTCATGGCGAGGCGCAGTCGCCGTCTGGAGGTGACAGATTCAAATCCTGACACGGTAACTATAGCTTTCGATTTTTATGTTGCTAGTGTGTTCTTTTATCTATCCTTTTCTCTATGTGATTGCCGATCAATACACTTTCTGTTACTTGATTAATTCCAGATCCTGAGTGTTGCGTGTGCATTCATTTTTCGGATCTGACTCATTTGAATGCAGACTGCTGGTGTTTTTCCTCTCAGGCAGATGCACTCCGACTTTGAAGGAAGCTCCTAATTAGTCGACTCTTGCTACATGCGCTCGGGTAGGTAGTGGGTCTATTCTTGTTTTCCCTATAACAGGGCTCCTGATCCCACACTGGGAAAACGACTGTTTGATCAGCTAGCTTGGTAGCAGACACGAACTTCCGTAGCGCTATCGACAGCTCTCGAGTATCTACGAAACACCTGCACTCGCGAATTACGACAAGCCATCTGCCAACTGCGTCGCACAAGGCACACATTCCGTAGCTTCAGTGACAATTCTTGGGGAGCCCCATGAACAAAGATTCTGTGACACGAACTTAACGATCTTAGGAGCGCTAGGTGAGATGTTTAAGCATTTCAACGTGAAGACCAACAATGGTGACATCAGCAGGTACGCCGACACAAAGAAAACAAAGAGGAGGGAAGAGAGGGGTCGCGGAGGCACTCAACCTCTTTTTTTTTTCACTCCAGATACGATGTTTCACAGCTTTCATGGGGAAATTAAAAAAATAAAAAAAGAATTTGCACCAAAGTGCCATATCTTAGTTAAAAGCGTAATAAAAATATTAATATTAATAATAATAATGTGGCTATTGGTAAACAAAAATATAATAATAAGAATGATAGGGCGGAATCTGAAAGTTCCTAAGCCAGTAGGTTGTAGAGCCTATCGATGTTCTTAGGGGGCTGCGTGGTCCCTTGGCCTCGAATGCTAGAGGTTCCAGGTTCAATCCCCGGTAAGGGCTGGGATTTTTTCACGTTGACTTAGACTTCTATTAAATCCTCCCGGTCTCTGGGTTTGTGAGATTGGAAGTCCATGTGCATTGATGCCCACGTAAAAAAATATCATTTGGTAGTTGGAAATCGAAGAGAGTAGCCCAGCTGCGCTGTCTGGGCAAAATTTAGTGTTAAATATCTACCCAAAGTATTGCAGGATCCTCGCCAGTGCTACAGAGCCTGTGCACTGTGATGAGCTTCTTCGGACTCAGACTTAAGTTAGAAGAAGAACGGAGCACTTATGGGTTACTACTCGTGTGCCATGATGTTGATCCGTTGTTCAAAACCTCAAATTGATGTACTTGAGGCTGTCAATGACTGAAGAATTAGATTAACGATTATATGAACCTAACAGAAACAGCCACCCCTCCCTAAAAAAAAAAAAAAAACTAGTTTGCCGGTAGCAAGATAAAAGCCACACTGAATGTAAGGTTACATTCTGCCTTGTCCCATAAGCAATTAAACTTCCGGTCACGTGGTGCTCCTATGTGACCGCAGACAATCCCGCGTGATCGTCACCAGACACTTGGATTAACCGAGGCTGTCAGAGGGTGACAGAATCATCGTCCGAAATTGTCCAGTCGGGTCCCTGGTGAGGGGCCCACAACCCGGAGATGTTTATTCTTTCCAATTTAGAAACCGGCGGTTCGATTAAGACGTGTAAATTATCGCAGCACAGAAGATTCGCTGTTCTTCTATAGGATATTAGCCCGGGAAACATTGATAGTGTACTCTGATAGTACTAGGAAAAATAGTGTTATCACTAAAATAAGTACAGTAGTTAGTTAGCTAGACGACAGATTATGATCATCGCATATCGGACCAGTCAGTCAGTAAGTGCTCAGATCCCCTCTTCAGCATCTCCGTCAGCGTGTAGTGGCTTATGACACCAGTTCTATGTTGGTTTACTATTCTTCTCTGGGTCCTTGTGTAGCGCTCTTATATGTACAGTGAAGGTAAAACATGGCTAACACGAATTATGACCAATTGAAAAGGTTTGTATTAAATAAGCATGGGACCATTAACAACACGTCCTCTCGACTGTAACCACTAGTTTGTTGACGTTAACCAAGTGGTCGTTATCATTTATTAAGGGCTGTAATTTATCTATAGTTAAGCAGGCGCAAACGTAAATGGAAAATGTTCTTTTGAAAATGTCTTTCATTCCCTCCTCGCCCCCTCCCCTTTCCCCCTCCTTAAAACAAACTCTATATGTCTTGATTTACTGGCAGTAACAATAACACGTGTGGTAGGACTGTCTTTAAGCAACGCTATCAGACATAGAAACTTGACAGAATACGTATCAGACATGCAAAATCTTTGCAAGTTCCCACCATTGAACATGAAAATCTCACACACTCTTGCCTTACACTTTAACAACTATCTCGAAAACTCCTCCTATATGGATCAACAGAAATAGTTTAATGTGGCATTAGATTTTCCATGTTGGTATTATCTGATGACTCATAATTGCACAGGTGCTGCTGTTTTCTTAAAGCGGCAAATTTATTTCGTCTTTGTTCGACTAACAATTTGTTTACCCCTGAAAATAGAATATGCGTTAACTGATCCACGCGTGGTGATTGTTTTCGAAATCTGTTCACATTTACAGTGATGCATGACGATTGCTTGTGTAGCCTGTCCTGTAAACAGTGAATAATCCGCAACCCAAAGGAGACTAATGCTGAAGATAACAACCAGATGTGAAACGTCTCAGAAACGCGTGAAATTTGATACTTTAAAAAAGTGTTCAATTATGTCAGCATGCTGGTTGTTTTGCCATGAGTCAGTGTGTGTGTGTGTGTGTGTGTGTGTGTGTGTGTGTGTTTTTCTTAAATACAGCAAATAAGAAAAACAAAAATAAATAGATGTGTTTACATTAAAATTTCTTACAAGCACACAGTTGTTAAAAGGTTGCATGCTAAATTTAAAAAACTTACATTGGACGAGTACTGGGTTACAGATTGTTAAAGTTGTTCACAACTTCTGGAACAGACTATAACACTTGATTTGATTCTTTGAGAGCCTAAGAAGTAGGCTTGACCACTGCGCTGTTTTAACTGCGGCAACTACACATACAAACTGCAGGGTAAGACCCGCTGATCAAGTTATAGGGGTTTAATTACTATTTGTGATATATATATATTCCCATACATTGGACAAACCTCAAGCAAACTTACATGCTTAAGTACTTGAGTGCCATGACAGAATCAAATAGACGTCCAAGTCCAAGTCCTTTTGAGAAAAAAAAAAAAGAAAAGCTCGACCACGTTCAGACTGCTGCTAGCTAGCCTAGGCTGCTAACAGTCTCCGCCTATATTTGTGGTCTGGGTTATTTGCGTCACTTTCGTGACTGAATACTGGTGTTTGTGCCATTTCTGGCTTAATGCTTCCATCCGAATCAAACCGCTCGTCCTGTTGTCACTGGTGCATGTCTTCCTTCTTCATTCTTGGTGTTTCCTGTTTGTTCTGTCTCCCTTTGATCTGGCTAGGCGTATCTCGAAGGAGAGCGAGCTTCCAAACACAACGACCTTTCGGCCACCATTTATTGTTTTAAAATTTTGAGTATTTTAATTTTGCCAAAAAGTACTGAAAACAGTTTTTGAATGTGAATAGTTCCGAAATGTGAAAATGTTTCGCGTGTGACCATAGTGGTCTTATAGTTGTCTTCCTGTAATATGAACGGGTTAGTCATGTAATGGATATGTGTGTGAGAGTTTGTGTGGAGTCTTAGGCGGGTCCAGTCGTCATTTGTTATTATGTGATCGGGTTGTGTTGATAGCTAAGCTCCAGTGTACGTAAATACCATATAACCGGATCGTCCAGCTCACGCTTTGAGATCCAAATGATCGGCGATAAGAATTGTTGTGGCATGTTGGGCAACGAACTCAAGTGCTCTCTGTGGGAATGGGTTGGGGGTTAAACTCATAGTGCATCCGAAAGAGTTAGGGAAAGGTGGGGGGAAGGGGAGCGGGAGGCCATTCAGTCAATTCTCGTCGTTGCCGTCTTGCTGGATTATAGCGTGGCTTTTTGCCGGGACTATGTGTATCACGTTTCCAACCTTGATGTATTAAAGTTGTTAAATGTAGAATAGATCTAGCAAAGGCAGCATGACTACCGTTTCTTTTAACAGCGAACGTAAAAGAAGAAGAAGAAGATAAATGGAAACCTTCAAGGGGAACGAGGGAGTGACACAAAGAAAGAGAGTGAAAGAAGATCGTCTTTCTCAACAATTAGACATCGGACCGAATAAAATCCCCCACGACAACATAATGGCAGTTTGACACACACCGGATAACCCCATGCGGACTTTATTCAAGTTCAATGTGTTTGACAGACTCTGCTGTTGAATTCAAATTGTCTGCACTGCATTATAACTTCACCATTACTTATAGGATAATATTATTACAAATGTAATACAAATTTCAAGTTACAGCTTTAGCGTTTTACTTGTAAGATATTTTTAGTTTAATGGGGTTGAAGTGATTAAACTGTGTGGTCTAATATAGTTGTCACATATATTTGTCATTAATATATTTGTCTCTTTTTTTTGCTTGTCTGCCTAGTTTGTACTTATTTTTTCTGTCTCCTACTTCTCCGCCTCCTTCTCTTCTTTATTCTTCTCTTTCTCATGTTCATTCTCCTCAGCCTTTTCTAACCTCTTTCTACTTCTCCAGTCTCATCCACGTTTTAACGTATTTCCTTCTCCTTCTTCATCCTCTTCCTCCTTTGCCCTCAATTTCTTCTTCTTCTTCTTCTTCTTCTTCTCCTTCTTCTTCTTCTTCTTCTTCTTCTTCTTCTTCTTCTTCTTCTTCTTCTTCTTCTTCTTCTTCTTCTTCTTCTTCTTCTTCTTCTTCTTCTTCTTCTTCTTCTTCTTCTTCTTCTTCTTCTTCTTCTTCTTCTTCTTCTTCTTCTTCTTCTTCTTCTTCTTTCTTTTTTTTCTTCTTCTTCTTCTTCATTATCCTCATCATCTTCATCTTCATCTTCTTCTTCTTCTTCTTCTTCTTCTTCTTCTTCTTCTTCTTTTTCTTCTTCATCATCATCATCATCATCATCATCATTTTCTTTTTCTTCTCCTTCTTCTTCTTCTTCTTCTTCTTCTTCTTCTTCTTCTTCTTCTTCTTCTTCTTCTTCTTCTTCTTCTTCTTCTTCTTCTTCTTCTTCTTCTTCTTCTTCTTCTTCTTCTTCTTCTTCTTCTTCTTCTTCTTCTTCTTCTTCTTCTTCTTCTTCTTCTTCTTCTTCTTCTTCTTCTTCTTCTTCTTCTTCTTCTTCTTCTTCTTCTTCTTCTTCTTCTTCTTCTTCTTCTTCTTCTTCTTCCTTCTTCTTCCTTCTTCTACCTTCTTCTACTTCTTTCTTCTTCTTTTCCTTCTTTTTCTTTTTTTTCTTCTTCTTCTTCTTCTTCTTCTTCTTCTTTCTTCTTCTTCTTCTTCTTCTTCTTCTTCTTCTTCTTCTTCTTCTTCTTCTTCTTCTTCTTCTTCTTCTTCTTCTTCTTCTTCTTCTTCTTCTTCTTCTTCTTCTCTTTTTCTTCTTCTTCTTCTTCTTCTTCTTCTTCTTCTTCTTCTTCTTCTTCTTCTTCTTCTTCTTCTTCTTCTTCTTCTTCTTCTTC
This sequence comes from Candidula unifasciata, assembly GCA_905116865.2. Lineage (NCBI taxonomy): Eukaryota > Metazoa > Mollusca > Gastropoda > Stylommatophora > Geomitridae > Candidula > Candidula unifasciata. The sequence goes on from CAJHNH020000579.1 coordinate 113,861, forward strand.
TTCTTCTTCTTCTTCTTCTTCTTCTTCTTCTTCTTCTTCTTCTTCTTCTTCTTCTTCTTCTTCTTCTTCTTCTTCTGCTTCTTCATCATCATCATCATCATCATCTTCTTCTTCTTTTTCTTCTTCTTCTTCTTCAATATCAGTGGTGCCAGCAGCAGTATGACTATATATAAATAATGTCTCTTCTCTCAGCACCGAGTATTGGCCAGGTGCCCCTTTCGTTCCTCGCAGCATCACTCTCACCAGACTGCGATGACCAATTTGCTGTTTCTTATTGTACTTGTGCTCCCATAAGGCTTAACCATGTCCGTCTTATCATGCTACAGTAATCCATCAAGTTTTGCAGAGCCAGCCAATCTCTCTCCTTTTCATTTCCCAACACATCTGCAGCCCTGGAAAAAGGACCCAATCAATGCTCTTCATCCTTGACATCCGAAAGGAAGCCTGCCATTCTACACGAAGCATGTCTGTCCTTGCCTTCCTCAGCATGCTTTCTGAGTCAGTTAGAATCATGACGAGTGTGTATGTGTGTGTGTGTGTGTGTGTGTGTGTGTGTGTGTGTGTGTGTGTGTGTATTCTCTAGCTAGCGGGATGCTGCAGTGCCAGCCTTTACCTCTATTCTTAAACTGAATGTTATGGTATCATATGCTAGGCTCTCCCGTAGCAAACATCGACATTAGCCTTTGCTAAGAACCCCCAGGCACCAGGTACTTCCAGTGCAAAGACACACTATATTATAGTGTTTTCATGTCTTCTCAAGACGACTCCTATTCAACGCCACCTATAGTTTACTATGCCCCTACGGAAACCTACCAGGTCGGTCGTAAGTGGCGACTCAGGATAGAGTTGAGTTTAGTGTTGACTACTCCCATCTCGTGAAAAAGAAATACAGCCCTTCAATCAATCATAGACAATTCGAAAAGATCAATAAACTTTGCCCTGTATTACTGACAATGCTCATTATTGAAATTCAGCAAAGAAAAATTTTAAATTTATCTTTTCGTTTGTGTAATTTTAGCTTTGAAATGTAACCAGCATGAACGCCCCTACAATTACAACAAGAAATCATGTTATTTTTATTTCTTTTCTCTTAGCCTCTAATGGAAGAAAAGAGGCAGCATTTTTTCCCTTGTTTTCCTTAGGCAGGGAGTGAAGGGAAAAAAAAACTAATCAGGCTCCCGCTCCACTCTCCTTTCACTGTCACATTCTAATCAAAGTCTGTTCTTTCTTTCCCGCGCAATTAAGACGATCCTGTGTTTGGCGCTGTCCTAACCAGAAGTAGCGTAAGCCCTTCTAATGGCCAATTATCACCGCGGTGACTTCCTTTGGCACGCGCCAGCTAACAAAGACTCCCAGATCTGTTGTGTGTCTCAATGCCGCTGGAGTAGCCGGTGAGTGGTAGGGCCCCACCATAGGAGCTTCTCTTGTAAGTGATTGTAAATAAACCAACATGGCTGCTGTAACGGCGATTCTTTTCCGGGCGAAGTCGTTAATTGATTTCACGAATTTCGGTCTCGCTGTCTTCTGGCTCCAGAATTATTTATTTATTTGCAGCTGATTATGGTCTGGGTACAATTGGTGCTGTGTTTTATCTGCCCAGGGTATTCTCATCGCCCGTCTATAAAACCACATCTCTGCTGCTCACAAATAACTTGTCCATGATTCACTTCCGTGTATAAAGATTAACTTTCTGTAGATTTTGGAAATCGTGATAACTCCTAAATATAAAAGCCACACAGAGGCAGTTTTCTTTAGTTTTATGGGTCACATGGACACAGCTAGGTACACTCGAATCCAAAACCTGGGCAACGATTCAATCAAAACATTGTGAAAGTGGGTCCCTCAGCACTCCTATCCCTCACCTTCTTTTAACAAATTTGATAAGGGGAAGGAGGGAACGAGTTTTATTTTCAAAGGGTTGAGAGATAAACGCACAGGCCTGTCTAACATTCTGCCCTTACAACCTGACCTCTTATAGTATTCCTTCATACATCATTTCATTGCTAAAAAACAACAACTTTCAACGACATCTGTGTGCTAATTACTTCAAGGGTCAGCCTCGTTTAGATGTGTAATAACTATTATTACTACTGTTGTTATTAACGTGTTGAATGAGAAAAAAATAGAAAAAACATTTGAAATAATATTGAATGTTTCAGGGCATACTTAAAAATAGATTTTCTACGCTTAGTTATAGGGAGGCGACAGCTCTCTTTAACCCCCTCCACCCTAAAATATTCGGTGGAAAATAAAGGGTGGGGGTGGGGGTGGGGGGGGGTTTGGGGGCTAAAAAGGCTACATCAAGATTGGATGAGGCTGTTGTAGCTGCAAATATCTATATGTTTTTCTTCCAGTCGTTGCTTTGCAAAATGATACTGCGACAACGATTGGAGATCTTGCCCCCGCGCCCTCTTTCTCAAATTACTGTTTGGCAATTCTACCGTTGATCTACTTCCTGGCCACGACAAACTGTCGATTTTGTTCTTCTCTTGCAGCTGCCATATTGATTTTTAAATTTCCGGAATTTGACACGCCTGATAGGAGAGTTTCCCGTGACTTCCGGTATGTTTGAAATGGTTGGGAAGCATGGACATTACACTAACGGGTGTCAGATGGCTGGCGGGTAAAGAGAACATTGTTATACAAACTACTGTTGTAAAGGGTGTTTGAAGAGGAGCGGGTCCGATTTTCGCCTTTTTCTTGGCCTTTCTCCCACATTTCTGCTGCATAAAGCCTTTTGTGCAATTTGGTCGCGCTTCATTCTCACTAGATGGCCGAATCATTTAAATCTTTGTCAGTCAAAATAATCCAGACGTGTTCTGATTTCGACTTTCTCTTTAATGCCGGAATTCGTAAGCCTGTCTCTTCTTGCTAGTAGCATTTCACGTGTAGTTATTTTCGGTTTTAGTGCCCAGCCATCTAGTTTAGCTTCCTCCGCTAAGTCAGGTAGGCATTGAACGCACATTACAATATATATATATATATATATATATATATATATATATATATATATATATATATATATATATATATATATATATAAATAACAACAATATAAACAACAACAATTTACAAACAAAAAAGTCACGTAGGGATTGACCACAGCACCTGTCATTTATAAGGCGGATTTGATATCACTGAAAATTGCGCATTAACAAGCAGCCTACTGCGCACCGACATTGGATGTTTTGGATGTTTTACATCCAAATTTAGATGTTTTCATTTGCATTAAGATGGCGTTTTTGACGTTTAGATGGTAGATGTTTTTCTATATATTTTTCATTTGGCGTGAATTTATCAAATCTAACCTAAGAAACATGATAAAATTTGACCTCTTAAATGCTGACTTGACAATAACATTTTGCCTGATAAGAGTAGGAAAGGGCTGTTTCACTTATCAGCTCCCTGATTGTGTATTAAAAGAAATTAGAACAGCTTAAGCATACAAGAGTCATTTTTGAATCTGAAGCTTCAACTTCATCATCCAAGCTAAGTTTATCCTGTGGATCTTGTAAGGCAGATTTCAGTAAATATGAGGGCATGATTCTTTAGGGTAAGTCATGTCAATTGCCATATAATTTGTGACTCTTTCCATTTGGATGTTTTTCTAGATGTTTTCCACGCAAATGTAGATGTTTTCAGATACTTTTTGACTCCGTTAGTATGTTTTTTGTCAAAGAAGAGTGGCACACTGATTAGCACTCTTGCACCCCTTAAAATAGTCGACTGTCAAGTCAGCTCTGTAATTCACACGGAATTTTATGTTTGGCGTACATTATAAATATTGTACAAAAACCTGCAAAAAGATAATCAAATCCACCACCCAAGCCACCCGAGAAGCGCAAGACAAATATAGAAAAACACGACGCTGGGCTACAACCTGATATCTGTGAGACGGCAAACGAAGAAAAAGAAGGTCAAGGGGTTTGTTCCACGAAAGTCTCCCCACGGACCGCCACTATGCACACTAGCACACTACTGATTGGTCGACCTTCAGTTACCCGACCTTCATACACTGATGTGGTGGTGTTCGGCAATGCCGTTTGTATCGAGTGTTGTATATTTAAGCACGCCAGCGCTTCTAACACAACAAACACGTTTAGAAACTGGGTCTAACACACAAACCCCTATAGAAAGTGCTGCAACCTATCGGGGTATTCTCTTCCTCGAAAGAAAAACGGAAATGTATGGCAAGCCAGAAAGGAATCAAAATTGCGGCAACCCGTAACCATCCGGACCAGTCTAAAAAATGTATGAATGGAACGTAACCTAGTTTGTTTGGGGATATTATCGTGGAACTGAACGGTCAAGGATACAGATACCAAGTGTGAAAAGTAGCAAATAATAAAAGCCAGAAACCATGATTATAGAAAAAAAGCGTACTGCGGAATTTGTTTTGATGACATAATTCGCTGCATCTCATCGGGTACTGACTACATTAAAAATGTAGTAGAATGGAGCAGGGAGAGAAATAATTTCAAATAACATACAAGTCAGTCACATTCAAAAGTAATTTTTTATTCTTTTCACCAGGGCAAGCGCAAATTCATCACAATGACATCTGTCTACAGAAACTGGGGCGGACACGATTGATAATGGCTGCTTCAAAGTAGTGTTAACAGTCTGTGATTGGTCGACACATACAGATTGTGAGAGGTGTCGCTCTTATTTATAGCGATCAGTTGCTTGTTTCTTTTTTATTTAAATCTACAAAGAGGCAACGTTGCTATGATTTTCAGAAACTATAGTGACAGAAAGGAAAACAAAATTCACATAAATAAATAAATAAACAGCCATGAGAAAAAACAACTCACACAAGTGAATTCAGGCCCCTTAGGTGAATTTTCATTTCACGTGAAAAAAAAATGAATAGAGTTATCAATAGACCATCATCAAGTGTTCTACCGACTGGCGTAGACAGTCATGCCTCTCCTCATTATGTGATTAGTCTTCTTTTCGTTCATCCGAGTCACAAAATTTCGCTGTGGCTTGTTACAGCAAGGATACAATATTTCCGCCTTTCGGCTGACACATCTGACTTCATCGAGCATTTGTTGACCGTCCCAACTTCCCCGATAGTTTCGTTACACACGACATAAACTGAGCAATTATAGCAGTATGTTCTAGCTTATGACCGGTAAGTCAGCGCTTCTCAAACTGGGTGTCTTGAGTGTACGCCAGGGGTGCCGCGGCAATAATCAAGAAAAGTCGGCTACAAATTGGGAAATTATTAAAGAAGAAATACTTACACGTTAAACTTTAAGTTGTCTTCCCTCGCCACAGTCTAAAATAGTTTATTTATTCTACGAGAACCACTGCGTAAACGTTTCGTAAGCCCGACCCAGTGACGTCAGCAGCACGGCCAGTCGGCTGCAGCCGGTCGTGAATATCTCGTATACGGAAACCCTTGATTGTCATGACAAACGTTTGTCAAGCATTTTCTTTTCTAGTTCTTTTTTTCTGTTTTTCCCCCCTACAGTATGACCAGTTGTCACCACATCTTCCAATGTTTCTCCTCTTGTGTATGTAATAGGTTGTCTGTCTTTAAGTCGAAGCCTCTTTCAAAGTCACCTCTTCTTCTTTACTTTCTTTCTTACCGCTTCGGGTTTCGAGGTAGATATTCGGCAATCGACACACAGTGCTGTTGTAGAGTTGTCGTGAAGTGATCTAACCCACCCCTACACATTCGACTATTGGTGACGTTTACGGCCCTTACCTGGCAGGTCACATTTCAGATATAGACCCGTCCGGTGGGTATGTATTCCATCATTTCTATTTATACTTTTATCTGGCGTAATATATGCTCGGATTGTCTGGTAAAGTCTACATTTTTAAACTTACAATTGTGGGATAGATATTTTCCAGATAAATAGTCAGATTCCGAGTAGCCTTTTTTACTCCTCGGCGTACTGATTTGAGAGGTACTTCTTTGAAAGTGACGCCCAGCGTCCCCCTTTCATTTTCTGTCTGACTGCCAAGAAAAACTGATGTTCCTATATGTGCCTCTAGTATATGTTTTGAGGAGGCGGCCTGTTGTGTCTAGGACATTTCATAAAGCTTGGGATGATATCTCCTTAGAGGCCAGGTGGTCAACCAGCAGTCTTAAAAAGCACCAACCACCAAATTGCCCACTACCAAACCATCACCATGGCAGACAGCAATGTGGGAGCCAGAGTGTAGGCACCTGCTTACAGGCCGCCCAATTGTCATTCATACCAGAGTACCTTCTTCAGGAGCTTGTTGGGCTCAAGTGGCTGAAAAGCCGTTGTTCCAGATCACCAGGGCCAACCTAGGTCCAGTGTACCCTCTTCAGGAACCTGTTTGGCTCCAGTAATTGAACTCTGTATGTGACTGTGTTTGCCAGATCAACCATTGAATTGAACAGTGGCGGCCTGTTCCAGTATCATGAACTGAGGAGTGCAGTGATTCCAACCTGTACCAGATAAGTAGCTACACTCAACGGTGATGCCTTGTTCTATATTTACAGGTCCACTTCGAGTCACCATGATGAAATTAGGCTGCCTCTACGAGATTCGTCAATGTCGGTCAATTGGATTCTAGTTTTGATCTTTCCATATTCCAATGTTCTTCAAAGTTCTTGCTTGAGACATATATCATGTTGATGTTGAACTTATTACATGTCTTTGAAAGTTTTCATTACTGACTTGAGTGTCATGCATTCACTATTCTTAGCTGTCTAAAGTACATATATGTTTAATAAAGAATCTTAATCTGTGTTTAACATTGCTATGATTGTACACTATCATAGCCTTGGGACTATTTTCTTATAGTAGTGGAGACGTTCAGCCAAGTTGCGCCTAGGAATATTATATATTCTGTAGTGCCATAGCTTGAGTTGCCCTGCTCCTGAAATAGGCTGGGTGTAAATTGGCCAGGGGATACCCTTTAGACCAAAACGAGCCGACACCTCAACATTATTCTATTTCAGAGTGCTGTTGGTTCTTAAGGAGAAATCCTTAAAATAGGCATGCAAAACACGAGCGGTATGTGACAAGAGCTTTCCTGATATTCTTTTTCCATCTTGCTCTTAGCTTCAATGTCCTCTACATCCTTCTTTTATTTTGGTGAATGTCTTCTGTGGTATGACACCTCAACGCATTCTAAGTTCAATGCCAGTACCACTGAATTAAGTAAATCAATATTCTACGCACAAAGATAAATCAAGTAGTAAGAACTAAAAGTAAAGAAGCCTTTTCCATGCCTTAAGGCGTAAAGGGCATATAGGGCTAGACCCACATTTTTATAGACCGATCGGCACTTGGTGGGCGATGTGGTCAGCATCACACCGGCCGCCTTTACTTCCCAGGACTGCACCTGGTACCCACTCAAGACTATCGACCAGGGAGTCAAGGTCATTTTTAAAATGAAGTACGGCTCTGTCAGGACCCGAACTTACGACCTTCCGTTCCGCAGGCAGGCGTCTAGCCGCCATCGCCACGGCGACTCGCATAAATAAGTAGAGGAACAATTATTACCAGTTATGTCGCATAGAAACCTACGCACCTAAAATGCATAAAATGTTCCTAATGTAAACGGTAAATATTTTTTTAATGAAATTATTATCTGAATTTAATATATAAATTATTTCGTAAGACAAAGATACGGTTTTATAGATAAATGATAAGAGCACCCTTGACAGATAAAAAGAGTAATGAAGATGTCTTGAAAGACACTGACCCATTAAGATAATTGATTGTCCACATCAGAGGGGCCAATCTACATTCTCTGGGGATATCATGAGGAGAAAACTACAGTACATCGTGAGACTGTGAAAACTGAAGGAGAATAGAAGCAGAGGGAGGTCGACAGAGAAAGTGCTGGAGCGTGTGACATCATGGCATTGGAGATCGTCTGTGTCAGAAACGATTGGAAGCACACTAGACATAAGATTGTTGATATATTTGACTACCAAAACCACACAGCATGGACAAAAGAACAAGAATCTTAAATATTCAGTCGAATGACGTCATGCTTTAAAATTATTTCGAAATCTGAAACAAATCATTTGATTAATATATTCAGCCTCGCTATCAAATGTCAAAATAATATTTCGAAATACTTACTCAGCCAAATAATATATTAAGCTCACTGACGCCATGCTCTGAGATGTCAAAAAAAATTATTTTAAAATCTGAAGGGAACTATTAAGAGGCAAATTTAGTCGAATGACGCAACGCTCTTATTTGTCATATACATACTTTTTTTTTTAAAATTTAAAACAACCATATGAAATAACTAAAGTGAATTATTGCATTTGAACTGATAAACATTCTCTTGTGCCTGTGTACTCTCTCTCTCTCTCTCTCTCTCTCTCTCTCTCTCTCTCTCTCTCTCTCTCTCTCTCTCTCGCCCTACTTCCCTCTTTCCCCTTGATATTTTTTTTTTAAAGTCATATTTATTATCTATTCATTTATGTTTCTCATATAGTAAAATATAAGATCGAGTTACATCATACTTCTAAACAATGTCAAAAATAGTATTTTGAAATCTGATACTAACCATTTACAGCAATATTTAGTAGAATTACACCGTGCCCTCAAAAGCCCATACCCTCAAAGGCCATAAAAACAATATTACGAAATCTGAAACCAACCATATAAAATAATATTCGGTCGAATGACGCCATGCCCTCAAATGAACAGGCACACCGATTCTGACATCACGCATCGATTAGAACCACCGGAATCATTAGAAAAGTCACGTGAGCAGGATCTACTTTGTTCACGACTTCTTTCTGCGAGGCATGCGCGGATTAATCTAGGATTTATCAAGGGTAAACAGTCCCGAGCTGGTGGCGCGAAAAAAGGATTTAGAGACGGAGGGATTTAGTGATGGAATACGTGAGGTTCTCGAAGAACTGGTTGAGAGCTTCACAATTGTCAAGGTCAACGGCTGGATTTATTCTCAAAAGAGCACAGCTCAAGTGGTCTTCGGGCCAAATGGACACCGGTATTATCAGAGGAAATCGACCGGCAGTGCTATTGGAAACAGATTTGCAGGTGATTCATAAAAATAAATAGAGATGAATGTATGTTCGATAATAAACACTACGTATACAAGAAGAAACAAGCTGTGGTTGTAATGTGATAATAAAGGTAGATTAGCTGTACAGAATAGGGGGAGACGACACAGAGAAAACATTGGGAGTGTTGGCAGTGGGTGGAGGGAGCCTCTGTAATCTGGTAATCTGGTAATCCTAGTTTCAGCTTCATAGCAAACGGGTCACCCCACAGATGCTCCGCTCCTGTGCCAACGAAAAACAAACGCAGCTCACAGTGTCACGCCATGCACTCAACTCAGAAACTGGGCGACGAAACATCATCCTTCCAGTCTACAAATGGAGCAAAAATGCAACGGCCACCGTCTGGCAAAAAAAAAAAAAAAAAAACATTTGCCACGGCTTTAAAAAAAAAAAAAAAATATTAAATGAAAAAAAAATGTGGCCGTGCCTAGCGTCCATTTTGACCGGAAGAATTATATGAGGGTTAATAAACGGTCACCCCAGCAGTACCCTCATTATTAGCTGGGGAAGGGACTTAGGACGTTACATCCACCAGCAGGCACCGCCCCTATAACGACCTGCCTGCCATCATTAACGACTGTTCACACAACAGCCATGCAGTTCTTTGGCACGAAGGAGACACCTTGAACTTGGGTTTCGTACTGCCGACTCCCTACTAAGATGTTATTTTATGTTTTGTTATCACAATTAATGTCACTGCACACTGGGCATACCCATGCGTGCTCAGTTCTCCGAAGCAGCAGCCACTCCAAAGTACTTCTACTAATTGTCCCTATGAGAAGCTGGTTATATTGTCTCCTTTCTCGGCCTCGAAGACGGCAAAGACGTGCATCACCATGCTTAACTCCCATGTCACGCAATCGTGTTAGTGTCAGGGATTCCTCATTCTCCACTAGCCCAGTTCGTACAGCGTTGACTATATCTGCTCTGTCCATACTTTTTCCCGCAATCATTAGTGCGGTTCTTACCAGTTGGTCTGCTCGCTCATTTCCCTTCACGCCCGCATGACCCGGTGTGTAGATCCAGGTTACGGAGGTTAAGTGAGATTTCCGAATGCTTTCTATCCCTATACAAATACTGCAGCATTGCACCATGTATCTCTTCCTGGTCGGTAACCACCTAGTGTAGCGGGGAATAGGCCACCCGACTCCAATATTTGGGTTAACGTTCTGGCAACGATTTTTTCCATGAGTTTTCCTAGTGTTCTGGAGTGTGATGATTCTGTAGCCATTTATTCTCGTGTGGTCTTTTCCTGGCTTAGGAACCGGTCTGAGGTAGCTGTGGAGCCAGTCATCAGGAATAATGCCAGTTTTCATGGTGTTGTTAAAAATCGTGGATAGTTCATCAATATCTGTCGTCTCGAGGCTTTTGAAGTGGCTGTATCTAATGCCATCACGCACTGGAGCTGTGTCCGGACAGGTCTTCAGGTTTGCTCTGATGCAGTCCGTTGAGATGTATACTGTATCATCGACTTCCTCCATTTCAGCCATCTGGATATCATATAAACTCTGTCTCATCTGTTCCCTCTCTTCCCTATCTTTCTTTTCCGTCTGCAGAAGAAATCTGTGCAGGATAGCCTCGCCCTTGTCTTTATCTGATTGCAACACCACCCCGTTGTCCATCTTTAGCATAACAGAGGTTTGTTTGCCTCCGTTCATCTTTTGGTGAAGCCGCCAGAATTTTTTGAGTGATTTTTCATAACCTATTTCTTCGCAAAAATGTTCCCACATTGTGTGCTTAGACTCCTTTGCGAGTTGTTTAAAATGTTCAGTGAGTCTGTCTTTATTGTGTTTAATGTATCCGTCCCATCTCAAGAGGAAAGATTAAAGTAAAGGTCACTTTTCCACGCCTTTAGGCGTTTTGGGAATATAAGACTAGACCTATTTTTTATAGTCCAATGGGCACTTGCTGGGCGATATCGTCAGCATCATGCCGGCCGCCCTTTACTTCCCATGACTGTACTTGGTACTCAACAAGGCTGGGTCGACCTAGGAGTCAAGGTTATTTTTGAAAAAAAAAAATGTCCAGCTCTGTCAGGACGCGAACCTATGACCTTCCGATCCGGAGTCGGGCGTCTAGCCGCCAACGCTACTGCGAGAGGAAAGACTAATCTAATGTTAAATACTTGTATAAAGAAATGTATATTTAAATACTTGTATAAAGAAATGTATATTTAAAAACTTGTATAAAGAAATGTATATTTAAATACTTGTATAAAGAAATGTATTTTTAAATACTTGTATAAAGAAATGTATATTTAAATACCTAAAAACGTAAATTATATTTTAGATTATGTGGATTGCAGTGTCCCCTTATAAATTTTCTAGCTGACTCAACCCCCCCCCCTCCTTTTTTTCAACTCTAACCCCCCCCCCCCTCCCCCCTTTTTTTTTCTCCCATTTTCGAGATGTGTATAGGGCGAGGCTCCCGGTAACAAAATCCTCAAATTATAGCGCAACTGATATAGAAGTAATGAAAAGAATAAATAATTACATCTAAAGGAAGTTTGTTATTACATGTGTTGTTCATTGCTGGAAAATACTGCTCATCAATTAAATTTGCTTATGCGACATACAGTGTTTAGGGCCACATATTGAACATTTAAAAAAAACGAAAACTGTAGTGAGGAGAAGACATGAAGAGGTACCAGTTAGTCTTCTTCTTCTTCTTCTTCTTCTACTTTTCTTCTTCTTCTTCTTCTTCTTCTTCTTCTTCTTCTTCTTCTTCTTCTTCTTTTTTTTATTATTATTATTATTATTATTATTATTATTATTATTCTTTTTTTTATTATTATTATTATTATTATTATTATTATTATTATTATTATTATTATTGCTATTATTATTATTATTATTATTAATATTATTATTATTATTATTATTATTATTATTATTATTATTCTCTTCTCCTTCTCCTTCTTCTTCTTCTTCTTCTTCTTCTTGTTCCTTCACCGTCCTCTTCTTGTTCTTCCCCTACTGCAGCATCTGCTGCAGACAATTACATACTCCAATTATCGATCATGATGTTAATACCGTTGAACATGTTATGGCATGTGGAATACAACAATCAATACCATTCCCAAGCAATTCTTATTGTTCTCCGTGATTGGCATGCCACAATTGGGCCAGATTCATATCAGCCGTGGGCAGGAGAGGCGAGAAGATTGAGGCCAGAAGTTGTCTACCGATAAGACAGCCGGGGTTTTCACCGGCGCTGATGACGCTCGTGACCATAATCATGTAATAATGGGGTTTTCGTTTACACGGGGCCACCTCGCTGCTAGAATGTGAGACAGCGGAAGAAGAAGCAGATGATGATGATAAGGAAGACGAAGAAGAAGAACAAGAAGAAGAAGAACAAGAAGAAGAACAAAAAGAACAAGAAATAGAACAAAAGCAAGAACTAGAACAATAATAAAAACAAGAGTAAAGTAAAAGTAAAGGACCCTTTCCGCACCTTCAGGCGTATAGGGCATATAGGGCTAGACCTATATCTTATAGACCAATCGGCACACGGTGGGTGATGTAGTCAACATCACGCCGACCACCTTTACTTCCCAGATGCGTCGGGTGCCTCAATATAACTGTGCTATGTTGCCTCAAAAACAATTGTTTACGCGATTAAAAGGGACTTCTGCGATTTGTGCCTGTTTATCATCAAAAGAGAGTCGCAGTGGTGTAGCCGCTAGAAGCTCGCCAGCGGAACACAAGGTCGTGGGTGTGAGTCTTGATGGAGTGGGACTTTTAAAAAAAAAATGACCTTAGCTTTCTGATCCACCCAGCCTTGAGGGGGTACCAGGTGAAGTCCGGGAAAATAAATGCCGCCCGTGTGATGCTGGCCACATTACCCGCCAAGAACCGATTGGTCGATACAATATAAGTCTATATGCCCAGTACGCATAAAACCTGGAAAGGGCCCTTTACTTACTTTACTTACTTTTCTTTACAAAGACATTATTCCTACATAAAGCAGTCCTGGAGGGGTGTGGTGGGGGAGGGGAGAAGTGTAAGGCAGCGGAGTTTAAAAAAGAACAAATCTTGTCAAAGCGACTATTTGGGATTTCCTTTTCTTTTTCATACCCACTACACTAGCTATAGGCCGACTGCACGAGGGGGAAAAAACCATGACAAGATATCAAAGCAAATGAAAAGTAGAACCCGCTAGCTTCACTTTATCACAAACGTAAACAACAAGGGACAGTTGTGGCTAGATAACCCATATCAGCACATTACATGACTTTACAATACCACAAATACAACCAAGAGTTCCTAAAATCACTTAACTGAAGTATCTCTGAGAAAAATCACACGTGTGTCTGGTCAGATGAATCCCTGTCACGTCCGTGACCACCGGAAATAAATACTAGCACGACAAAGCCGTGAAAGGCAAGAGCCGAAACTCACAAACATAAGACGACATTGTGTTGGATATTGAGTATCCTAGATGAACTGGAACCCATTAGATAAACTAGGTAGCGACTGTGCAATTATTAGAGGTGAATGAGAGGGAAAGTTAATTAGAAGGACTTACCTGGTGGCTGAGATTCTGGACGCCAGGTACCCTCCAGGAATCTGTGTCACGATGTAGCCCCAGAAGAACGAACTGTCCACCACTCCTACAGTTTCCGGTGTCCAGTTAAACTCTGGCTCCTGGAAGGGAAGAAGAAGAAGAACTAAAATCATCAGTTTCTCGTGGATGTTTGGTGCAGACTTCCTCCGAGGTTTTCAGGCTTCAGCACAATCCTTACCCACACATGTCTGCAGGTTACATCTGGCTAGTGTCGCCCTTACGAGTGCCCTCTGGGGTCTCCGTGGCGAAGTTGTCAAGCCGTTTGCCTCGCACTGTGAAGGTCGTGGGGTCGTTTCAAGGCGGCACCTTTCATTTCACGGGTGCAATTTGTACAGAGATCCCTGGGCATCGTCACCTGAGCTATGGAGGTTGTGCCCTGTGCGACGCTCTTGGCAGGCGGCTGGCTGTTCTGCGGAGAGAGACCAAGCCATATGGGATAAAACCCAGTGCAATGAAGTCGATCCTCTCGACTTTTAACCTTTTAACCTTTACTAGTGCCCTAATTATGACTTCTTCAAAGGTTGAACGGGTTATCTGCGATCTGTCTTCTCGGACTACCATCCGGATTAAGATTTTTTTTTTTTTTTAAATAATGGTATAGTGAACCTTTAAGTAACAGCCGGGAGTGGACACTTTAATCGATCGATCGATTCAAGGGCCCAACTAAAAGACTGCGGGGGGGGGGGGGGGGGGGGAAAATCCACTGCATTGTATCGAGCATATCGTACAAGCCGACTTATCATGACTTTTATTAAATCGCTCATGCTTGGTCGACAGACACACATATCACAGCTTAGTTAAAACCAAAAGGTAATGTGACGACCACAGTGAGCTTATAGTGTGTAAAGGGACCTTTAATTTAACAGGCAGAAAGAAAGATAACTATCATGTTGTATCGCAAATACAGACACAAAGAAAGCTGTCATGTTGAATGGCAAATACAGGCACTGAGAACGTTTACTGTCAAGTTAAATGGCAAATACAGGCACTGAGAACGTTTACTGTCATGATAAATGGCAAATACAGGCACAGAGAACGTTTACTGTCATGTTAAATGGCAAATACAGGCACAGAGAACGTTTACTGTCAAGTTAAATGGCAAATACAGACACTGGGAACGTTTACTGTCATGTTGAATGGCAAATACAGACACAGAGAACGTTTACTGTCATGCTGAATGGCAAATACAGGCACAGAGAGCGTTTACTGTCATGTTAAATGGCAAATACAGGCACAGAGAACGTTTACTGTCATGCTGAATGGCAAATACAGGCACAGAGAACGTTTACTGTCATGTTAAATGGCAAATACAGGCACAGAGAACGTTTACTGTCATGCTGAATGGCAAATACAGGCACAGAGAACGTTTACTGTCATGTAAAAAGGCAAATACAGGCACAGAGAAAGTTGTCATGTTGAATGGCAAATACAGGCACAGCGAACGTTTACTGTGATGCTGAATGGCAAATACAGGCACAGAGAACGTTAACTGTCATGTAAAAAGGCAAATACAGGCACAGAGAAAGTTATCATGTTGAATGGCAAATACAGGCACAGAGAACGTTTACTGTCATGTTAAATGGCAATTACAGGCACAGAGAACGTTTACTGTCATGTTGAATGGCAAATACAGGCACTGAGAACGTTTACTGTCTTGTTAAATGGCAAATACAGGCACAGAGAACGTTTACTAGAATGTCAAATGGCAAATACAGACACAGAGAAAGTTTACTGTCATGTTAAACGGCAAATACAGGCACTGAGAACGTTTACGGTCATGCTAAATGGCAAATACAGGCACAGAGAAAGTTTACTGTCATGTTAAATGGCAAATACAGGCACAGAGAACGTTTACTGTCATGTTGAATGGGAAATGCAGGCACAGATTAAGCTAACTGTCATATTGAATAGCAAATACAGTCACAGAGAACGTTTACTGTCATGTTGAACGGCAAATACAGGCAGGGAGAAAGTCAATTTTCATGTTAAATGGCAAATACAGGAAAAGAGAATGTTAATTGTCAAGTTGAATGGCAAATACAGGTACAGAGAAAGTTAATTGTCATGTTGAATAGCAACTACAGGCAATGTGAAAGGTAACTGTCATGTTAAATGGAAAATACAGGCGCAGGGAGAGGTAAATATCATACTGAATGCCAAATACAGGCACATTGAAAGTTAACTGTCATGTTGAATAGCAAATACAGGCACAGAGAAAGTTAGTTGCAATGTTGAATTACAAATACAGGCACAGAGAAAGTTAATTGTCATGTTGAATTGCAAATCCGGGAAGGCTAACCCAGTCAACAAATGCCCGTAGAAGTTGAATGTGTTGGCCGAAGGTGCAAATATCGCAGCCATGCTGTAAACAGACACAACGCAATTACACCTTCGGATGAACGCAGAAGAAGAAAATGAATGGCAAATACAAGCACAGAGAAAGTTTACTGTCATGTTGAATGGCAAATACAGGCACAAAGAAAGTTTACTGTCATGCTGAATTGCAAGAACAAGCGCATCGAGATTTAAATGTCATATTGAATGCCAAATACAGGCATAAGAAAAGTTTACTTTCATATTGAATGCCAAATACAAACACAAGGAAAGTTAATTGTCTTGTTGAATGGCAAAAACGGGCAGGGGAAAGTTAACTCTCATGTTGCATACACAGGGAAAGTTAACTCTCATGTTGCATACACAGGGAAACTTAACCCTCATGTTGCATATACAGGGAAAGTTACCTCTCATGTTGCATACACAGGTAAAGTTAACTCTCATGTTGCATACACAGGAAAAGTTAACTCTCATGTTGCTAACATAGGGAAATTTAACTCTCCTGTTGCATACATAGGGAAAGTTAACTCTCAAGTTGCTTTCACAGGGAAAATTAACTCTCATGTTGCATACACAGGAAAAGTTAACTCTCGTGTTGCACACATAGGGAAAGTTAACGCTCATGTTGCATACACAGGGAAACTTAACTCTCATGTTGCATACACAGGAAAAGTTAACTCTCATGTTGCATACACAGGGACAGTTAACTCTCCTGTTGCATACCAAACACAGGCACGATGTTACCTGTCATGCTGAATGCCAAACAGAGTCACAAGGAAAGTTGACTATTTTATATCATTCAAGACTTGAGTGTTTTAAGCACCGTGGGCAAATAGCCAGCAAGGGTACTTGAACGGAGCTACCAAAACATTTTAGGGATCGTGAACTAGGGATCGTGAATCCCAAAGAGAAGCAGTGGGAAAACAAACGCTGTATCTAGTTTCAGGTTACCGAAATTCTCGTAAATTTTGTTGGTGGAATGAAATCGGCTGATGTCAAATACGTTTATATCTATTGTTATTTGCTGCCCAAGGCTGGTGCCGGTGAATGGATCACAAGGGATACTGCCAATAAATGAACTTTCGTTAGCCAAAGGGTGCCCCAGTAAAATCGTTTTACAATGCGAAAAAGGGTAGTTATCATTTGTTCTGGTTGAATTGGCATACGGAAATGAGATGTCTGAGAAGGGCTGTAGGAATGACCATAAGAGATAAGATCAGGAATGAGATCATAAGAGAACAAGTCGGCACAGAACCAATTCTGGATTACATACAAAGACAGCAAGTGAAATGGTTTGCCCACTTAGAGAGAATGCCTTGTGACACCATACAATACAAAGCATTCATGGAAAGAGAAGAAGGACGTAGAGCACGGGGTAGACCAAGAACAAGATGGAAGGATAACATCAGAGAAACTCTACAACAGCACGATGTGCCTATGGTCGAGGCAGCCAGAAGAGCTAGAAACAGAACCTTATATCTCCCTCGAGACCCACAGCGGTAAAAGAGGAAGTGAAGAAGAAGAGGAAGAAGAAGAAGAATTGGCATCAGAATTGTGGTTACAGGGTGCCACACTCTAGGCTGCAATCCCGTAGGAGAAATTCAGAAAGAAAAAATGATTACGACAGCGTCCTTAGAAATAACTTAGAAATATGTTGTGATGATATTGCGTTGCTAAGCTTTGTACAATATCTGGTTAGTGCTGGTATTAACTGAAAACTATTCCTGCTAATGCAGTTATTGCTGTGATAGAATTAATACTGCTTCGGTGCATTGAGTGAGAGTTCGTTGAGCGAAACATTGAAATCATAAAGAAATACCTTGCTTTCCTTGCATATGTTCCATGGTTAAAAGATGATCATAGTATTTTGGAAGAGATTGGATCCATGATAACGTCTGGACAGGCAGACAAACATTCAGGCAGTCTGGCACCACAGAAGTGGTAGATAAATGCAATAATTTGACAGTTTCTTTTTTTATTGGGGGGGGGGGGGGGGGGGGGGGGGGGGGGGTTGTTGGCACGTTTTGGCTAGTTTCTCGTGCCAGTGACCGGTATTTTAACCTCGTTAGTCCTCGGTTTTTTTCTTCTTTGTCACGCGCTAATAAAAAAAAAAAAAAAATAGAAATGCTCTCAAATAAAGTTATTAGCGACGTCACATGTCAGTTGGCATTAGGCTTAAAAAAAACACCTTTATTCACTTCATGCCATTAGGAAGGTAAAGGGTCCTTTGTATCCCTCATTTGCGCATCAATTGAATGACACGCCTTTTATTTTTAACTCTTTGAATCCCAAGGAACGCATCATACGTTTATTGGTTCCTACCTAGAAGCCCAATGAACCCATGATGCGCCGATTTTATGACTCTCTTTACTACCCCCTAGGTCTGAGATACTAAACCCCCTAGGACTCAAAGAGTTAAAGAACAACGCAATCACGCACGCACGCACACACACACACACGGAAAAGGGAGCTAGTGAGTCAAGTCAAAAAGATCAGAAGTACATTGGTGAACGGCATGCACTATCAAAGGATATAATGACTTGTCCTAAGTTGATTGCGTACCTATTTTCTATCAGA
The DNA here is from genome assembly GCA_905116865.2 of Candidula unifasciata. NCBI lineage: Eukaryota > Metazoa > Mollusca > Gastropoda > Stylommatophora > Geomitridae > Candidula > Candidula unifasciata. Next base: position 132,384 of record CAJHNH020000579.1, read on the forward strand.
GGATAAACGGTAGAAGAAGAATTTAGACTGGATCAACCCAGAAGCGAAGATAATCCACACACACACACAATTAAGCGTGATACAGATTCCGATCTAAGACTAATGAGCTGCAGGGGAACGACTAGCAACAAAGCTACAAGTGTAGTTTTCAGACCGTCACCCTCTTCGAGTTTTTCCTGAAAGAAACTCGGTTTCTCATCCGTCAACTCTCCCGTCTCGTGCATTTCATACCTAAAATGTCACGTATATAATGTGCCCATCTTCATGCTGGTCAGCCTCTGACTCTCGTTCCTTGAACCATGCGTTATGCTATTATTCTGTCCAGTTCCAGTCCACTGTGGGGTTTATTATGGCCAGAATATTTCAGTTTCAGAAACAAGATGCTGTTTACAAGACAATACTCCTTGATGTTCACATATTTCAGGATGTTAGTATTTCTTTGTTTCTTGTTCCATGGTATATTCTGAGAAACTTTATATAGCAGGTCAGCTCAAAATACATTTCTAATTGACTGGGAGACAGTCCATGACTCACAATCGTATGCTGCCACAGGAAAAATGCATGCCCCTAAAAGTATTACTTGGACTTCCTTGCTAAAACTTGACCAGAGACTTTCAAGGCTGTTTAATCGCCCATCCTACATAACCACAATAGTGGTAAGTGAGGGCAGCAGAGCAAAAACAGTAACAATTATCCTCGATAGTAAAGTAAACAATCTATTTACACACCTTTCAGGCGTATTGGGTATATAGGGAATAGACATATATTTTATAGATCAACAGTACAAGATAGGTAATGTGCATCACGCCCACAGCCTTTACTTCACTTCACAGGAGTGCACCTGGTACCCACTCAAGTCTAGATCGACCAGGGAACCAAGGTTTGTTTCGCCCAGGAGCGAACCCACAACCTTCTGATCCACAGGCGAGCGTCTAGCCGCTATACCACGGCGACTCTCACCCTTGATAGAAAGACTTTCATTTAATCCCTTCCTCTGTATTCCTGTACAGCATCCCCAGTTCTTCCACGAACTTGGACATTGGATCTGAAATCCATGCATCCACACTCGCAGGTTGTTTCATTTGCCCTCCTCTTACTTAACACAGATTAGATGTTAGAGCTCGGCGTGAGATCGTCGCGACGATTGCATATTCACGTACTCACAAAGCCTGGTATAGCCCGATTAAAGGGACTCCGGGGTTTCATATGAAAAGCTAGCCTCCTTGCTTGCATTCATTTGCGTAGTGGAGAATTGTTGTTATCTTCTTTAACTGTGTTCAATATCCTTTGGTGTCTGTACAAAGTTTTAATGCTTCTGCTTCTATGGCTTTCTATTTTACTGTATCTCATCGGTTGTTTTTTAACGGTATAGGACTATGGCCTTGAGTTCTAAAGGTTGTCGGTTCGCTCTACGGCTGCGTACTTCAGTTCACGAGTTCAATTTGTACGGAGATAACAGAGAATCATCGCCGGAGCTACGGAGTTTGTGCTCTATTCTATGCTCTCCTTAGGCGGCTAGCTGTTCTGCGGAGAGAGACCGCACCATATGGGATAAAAACCTGGTGCAATGAAGTCGGTTCTCTCGACCTCAACCTATTTTTAAGCATACGACCACATCACGTTGGCTTCGAGATTCAGTGGGGAATTCCCAGAACGTACCATAGTATATGGGGATTAGAGCTAAGCCTAGTTGTAGTCGCTATTCATTTAACACTAGCCCGAACATTACCCTCCTATAATATAGTACAGCCCAGGAAAATCTCTAGGAATACCTAGGGATTTCCTAGTAAATCTCGTAGCCGACGAGATGTGGTCGTATTAAATTAAAGAATCTCTCATCGTTGTAGGCATCATCATCATCAACAGCATTAACAAAGCCTGAAACAGCCATGCATTTCCACAGGACTCGGTCCTGAATCAGTTCTTTTGATAGTTTCCCATGTCGGCCTATTGGATATCATCATGATATCTCTATGCCTGGTTCTGCTTCTCCAACCGCCGATCTTTCCAGCTGGCATGATGTTCTCTCTTGTATCTTTATAGAATACCCTCGCTCTTTAAATAAAATAACCGATAAAACAAAGTAAAATAAATAAGGGACATAGTTAACGCCAAGGGAAGTGGTTAACGCCAGCTACGTACCCACCAGTACTAGATGGACTATATAATCAACACCACACCGGCTGCCTTTACTTCCCACGACATTGCTTCTTTTTCATAACAGCTGGGTCTACCCACAGCCGACTATAGACACTCCCCGGGAACTTCGTCTGCTCATGTGACAATCACGTCCCTACCCTGGCCTTACGATACGTGTCTATTAACTACAGCGGTCTACCACAGAGCAAAGGTCAGTTTTAAAGATAGTCCTATTCAAGGCGGATTCGAACCCTAGACCGTTCGGGTGGACTAAATGGCGTCTAGCCACTACGCTGCAAAGGCTACTGATGTAAAAATTATCTGCTGTTAATTATAGTTTTTTAAAAATGGTTCATAAAAATTCATTTTCCGAACAATAGCAACAATATTGGAGTATCTTTGTCGGGAACCATTTAAGTGGCGATAGGTCTAAATGTGACCGATTTTGTCGCCTTTAAACGGCGATATGTCCTAAAAGAGTTAAAAAACCTTTGATGAAAATAATCAAAACTTTAGTCGTGTAGTAGCTAGTCGCTCTGTGTGTGGTGGGTTCGAATCCCTGTCAGGTCTCCTTTAAAAAAAATTACTGTGACTCCCAGATCGACCCAGTCTAAAATAGGTACCACGTAAAGTTCTGGGAAGTAAACGCGACCTGCGTGATATGCACCACTTCCCCTATTGAGGTCTATAAATATATGAGTGATGCGCGACTGGCATGAAAAGGGTCTCTTTGTCTACTCGTTAGATTTAGACAGTCGATATTTTGGGACACGTTGGGAAAAGGAATAGACTTGAGTGGCTGGCGACAACTATCGAGACTGAAGAAAAGAGTGAAGGAATGATACATAGATATACCCCTGGATGCGCTAACAACACAGTTAGTGTATGACAAGAGCACTGACATGATTCGTGATTCTGTCATCGAGTGGGATGGCGAACCACGATCGCCTAGGCTTTTCGGTAGGGCACATGAGGATGATAATTATGATAGTGGCGGTGACGATGAGGATGATAAGGATGAAGATGATGATCTAGAGTTTAGGCTTGCGATTATCGGTGGCAGACTGTGGTGTGATGTTCAGCAGAATACAAATTGATTATTTAAAAAAAAAAATCAGATTTGGGGATCTATAAGGTGGGATCCAGTGAGGATTTTGAAGATATCACGGAGTATTAAATATACATCAAATTGTGAACGGATAGCTTTTAAAGGACCCCTTTTTCAAATTTTTTTTTTTTTTTTTTTTTGGCAGGCTGTTTGCGTTTAAAAACACTAGTCTTCTTCTTCTTGTTTTTTTTTTTCTGCTTTTTCTTCTTCCTCTTCTTCTTCTTTCTCTTCTTCTTCTTCTTCCTCTTCTACTTCTTCTTCTTCTTCTTCTTCTTCTTCCTCTTCTTCTTCTTCTTCTTCTTCTTCTTCTTCTTCTTCTTCTTCTTCTTCTTCTTCTTCTTCTTCTTCTTCTTCTTCTTCTTCTTCTTCTTCTTCTTCTTCTTCTTCTTCTTCTTCTTCTTCTTCTTCTTCTTCTTCTTCTTCTTCTTCTTATTCTTCTTCTTCTTCTTCTTCTTCTTCTTCTTCTTCTTCTTCTTCTTCTTCTTCTTCTTCTTCTTCTTCTTCTTCTTCTTCTTCAACTTCTTCTTCTTCGCATTCACCGGCTTTAAACTCTGGTGGAAAGTTCTGGATGTTCGTCTACTTCTGGACTGTAGTCCTATTTCAAAACCTGAATGTTTCGTGCACACACGTTTTACAGGTCTGAGCTATACATTTCCCGTTACCTATTTCATTAAGGTCAAATGTAACGTTATCTGTCCCAAACAGTCGTTACTTTACTTTGTAATACCCTAAATTTATTACTTAAAGTAAGGCGAGAACAAGTCTAAAAGGGCTCAAATAGTTAAACCACAGGGTAAAAAAATGAGTTACAGTAAAATGTTGAAAGTTGAATTAGGAATCGACATCACAGCACTCAGAACACTTCCATAAGCGCTCCGTCCCCATCTTCAGCAGCATGCGAAGTGTTCCTGTTCCGATGGCACCAGTAACTGTCTGATTGTATATCCGTCTCTGATTGTATATCCGTCTCCCCTATCCTCTGAGTGTTGAGCGCCGGGCAGATCCACTTGTAACTCCTCGCAGCGCCATTTTCCCCAGACAGTACTGATCTGTCTGTGCCTCCTCACTGTTCACAGCATCCAGCTTGTCATACATGAGTTCAACACTAAGAGGTGCAGAACCAGCGGATCTATCTACCTGTTCATTTCCCAACACACTAGCTTATCCTGCAGAAAGTATCCAAAGGATGTTAACTCTCCGAGACCTCTGAAATGATGCCTGTCACTCTCCACAGAGCATACCTGTCTCAACCTTTCTTAACACGCTCTGCGAGTCAGTTACAATCATTGTACGTATGTACAGCTGATTCTCAAGCCAGCGGAGGGCAGCAGTGACTGCCTCCACCTCTATTCCCAAACTAGACGTTGTGATAATGAGTTACAGTTAACATAAATGAGATAATGTACCAGCTATATGGGGAATCGGAATATAACATTCAATACCATTTATAAATTGCCAAGAGGACTCATAAACTCAATATTCTTTCGGGGGGTTGGGAGAGGGGAACCTCGGTTAACACGCCTGGCGTTTCCATGCGTCTCTATATATAACCACAGTGCTGACAGACAAAGGTCTTCGGCGAGTAGGTCGCCCACTGGCTCGCCGGTAGACGACTTCGTCGCTGGTAGATTTGACTCAGTCTACTTTGATCGCATCAACACTACAGGAGGCATTTTCATGGCTCCTGGTGGCGTACAGGGCTAAGCTATTTTATAAGAAGCACATAACCTAGTCCCCTTGGGAATTGTTGGTTATACGTGACAAGTTCCTTACATTTTTTTTTTTTCAAGCAAAGAACCATCACCACCAGACAAAAGTATAGAGTGCCCTGCCGAAGCTCCTTTTGTTTTTGTGAAAGTAACCGTTGCCACGAACATAACTCGCAAAGGAGAAACCTTTTTCTGTCTTTCTCGATAAGGCTATTCATTCCGTCCTGGCGTGAGATCTGAAGAGAGTTAACTTGCCCCACATCTAAACAGGATGACTGCCGTCGCTAGCTGAAGTTTGCCTGGATTGAGTATTTACTCTAGGTTTTTGCCAGCCTCCATATCTTCTCGTCAATCCCCAATTTACGTCGCTACAGCATCCTCAAGGAATGAGGACGTCTGCCAGCCCGGCCTAGTGCAAGCCTAATCGTCAACATGAAAGCCGATTCATCTTTTATTTGATGATGACAGCCTGGGAGAAAGGGGATGCTGGGCTGAATGATGGCAAGTTGATAGCTTGGATTAGTGTAGAGCATTTTAATATCCTAAGTTACATGTGTATATCATATATATATATATATATATATATATATATATATATATATATATATATATATATATATATATGTGTGTGTGTGTGTGTGTGTGTGTGTGTGTGTGTGTGTGTGTGTGTGTGTGTGTGTGTGTGTGTGTGTAAGTCGTCGTGCCGGACCGGCAAGACGCTCGCCGCAAATCGGAAGGTCATGTGTTCGCTCCCTGGCGAGCCGAACTTTAAAAAAAAATAACCTTGGCTCACAGGTCGACACAGCCTTGAGTTGCTACCGAGTGCAGTCCTGATAAGTAAAGGCGACCGGCGTGATGCTGATACTGATCACATCACCCATATTGTGCTGATTGGTCTTTAAAATGTAGGTCTAGTCCGATATGCCTTATACGCATAAAGGCGTGTACAAGGGTCCTTTAATTACTTACTTATATATATATATATATATATATATATATATATATATATATATATATATATATATATATATATATGTGTGTGTGTGTGTGTGTGCGTGTGTGCGTGTGTGTGTAAATATAAAAGTACGTGGTTGTATGAGGGGAAATCATTAAGTAGGCCAAAAATAGTTCTTTAAAAAAATCTAAAGACGGTAACAACTTATAAAAACATTTTTTTTTTACACATACACGGTCCGGTTTTTCCCCCAACATAATTTTCACCAATATTGATTCACTTTTTCCATCGCTTTATTAGTCCTCCCAAGCCTGCTGCATAGAGCTGCATGCTCTGTTTTCTAAACCACATTTTCACTTCACATTTAACTTCTGTGTCATTTGCGTTTTGTCTCCCGCCAGCGGGCACTGGTGGGTGAATTGTGATATATATGTCTCAACTGTGGGTACTGGTGGGTGAATTGTGAAATCTATGTCTTAACTGTCAGTACTGGTGGGTGAAGTGTAAAATCTATGTCTTTAACTATTTAAAATTTTAATATCTTTTTTAGCAGTTCTAAGAACTTAAATTTGCTTGCAAACTGGCATCAAGATCTGTGTTGTTACTTTGAACTCTAAAACATACTACACACACACACACACACACACACATATATATATATATATATATATATATATATATATATTTATATATATATATATACATATATATATATAGACCGCACACAAACACACTGACCGCAAATACCCACACATGCCGCACATAAACATATGTACAAACCATCATTGTCATCATTATATAGCAGGTCCCTTGTTACAATGTCCCTTTCATCATTACATAGCAGGTCATTTGTTACAACGTCCCCTCTCATCATTAGATAGCAGCTCCTTTGTTACAATGTCCCTCTTATCATTATATAGCAGCTCCTTTGTTACAACGTATCCTCTCATAATTATATGGCAGCTCCTTTGTTACAATGTCCCTCTCATCATTATATAGCAGCTCCTTTGTTACAATGTTCCTTTCATCATTATATAGCAGGTGTCTTGTTACAATGTCCCTCTCATCATTATGTAGAAGGCATTTGTTGCAATGTCCCTCTCATCATTATGTAGCAGGTCCTTTGTTATAATGTCCCTCTCATAATTATGTAGCAGGCTTCTTGTTACAATGTCTTTCTCATCACTATATAGCAGGTGCCTTGTTACAACGTTCCTTTCATCATTATATAGCAGGTGCCTTGTTACAGTGTCCCTCTCATCACAGTACGCAAGACCGCCATATTGGTTGCCAACCAACTGTCCCACCTCTATATCCTGTTCTCCATCATCAGATTGGTAGCCCTCTGCATTTGCTTGAAACAGTCATGCCTTCCATTACATTTCTCTCTAAAGTATTATGTCGTTTTAATTTGGCAACAATATGTAGACGTTTCCTTTCTAGTATTTTATTTATCCATGTTTTATTATTTTAAACACATTTGTTTTAGCTGATACTATTGTCATCATCATCATCATCATCATCATTACCATCATCATCACCATCATCATCATTATAGCATCATCATCATCGTCATCGTCATTATCATCATCATCAGCATCATCATTACTATTATCCACCAAACGAGGCTTAAACCCTTTGAGCCTCCTAAAATGTTTGTACTCATTGTGTGATGTGGTTAGCATCATACCGGCCGCTTTACTTCCCAGCACACTACCACTTACCTATTTTAGACAGGGCCAAAATATGAGAAATGGTCAATTTCGACATACACAAAAATGATATTAGACATATTTTATTCACCTATCGGTACTTTACTGGTTGTGTGGTCAACATAATGTCTGTCTCTTTGTCTTTCCTCAATATTTCCTCCTACCCATCTTAGGCTGGGTCGACCTCAATCCATGATAATTTTTGTGTTTTAAATCCACCCTCTCAGCGTGGGTTATAGGACCCCATTTTGGAAGGAAAAGAATTAACCCACTTCCCCTTACAAGCATGTCGTAAAATGCGACTAATTTGGTAGTGTTTCCTTCTGTATCTGAGTATGACACAAATAAGCCAGATCAGTAAAACGGATGCACACGAAAAATCACTTTCTGGAACACAACCAAAGTCCAGAAGCGGACGAACAACCAGGACTTTCCGCAGAAATTTACAGCCCGTGAACGCAATGAAAAACACACATCCATGATCATTCAAACCAAAGTTGAATGAGACGGCAGGCTAAGCTGCAGCGAATCCTCACTTCCAAAAGTCAAAGGAAAATGTATGAAGTGAAAGGCCCAGCGAGGACTGAGATTTGGCAGACGCTCAACACTCAGACGAGGATCCAGATTGACACACCACAGGAATAGGAACTCTGCGCTTTCTGATGAAGATGTGAATGGAACGCTTGTGGGATTTTCCGAGTGCTATGATGTCGATTTTCAACCCTAAACTCAGAACTTAAAATTTTTTTTTTTTCGTTTTCCATTGATTTACTTGAGTTGATCTTGAGCACAAAATCTTAGAACTATACATGGTATGCCAGGAGTATCAGTTAGCTGGCTTATTATTAACATTTTGAGTCCCAAGAGGTTTAGTATCACAGGCCCAAGGGGTAGACAAGAGAGACGTAAAATCGGTGCATCATGCGTTCGTTGGGCCTCTAGGTAGGAATCTATGAACGTATTCTGCGTTCCTTGGGACTCAAAGAGTTAACAACCTGGGTTATGCTGGCGATATAGTTTTGATCGCAGGAAATAAAACACAAAGACAAGAAATGAGCAACATAATTGTAGCAAAAACTGAAAACTGTGGTCTTAGTTTGAACAGAGGAAAATCATAAGCTATGGTAATTAAAACAACAACAAAATTGGACCCGCTGAAATTCAACATCAAAGTAAATGAGGTATTCCTCTCAATCACGCTGATGCTGGTGGGTACCGTGATAAAATCAGATAGAAGATGTATTAAAGATGTTAAATATAAAATATCTCAAGCAAAGGCGGCATTTTACAAAATAAAGAATGTTTTGTGCAATTGTTCTTTGTCAGTTGAGAATGAGAATTCTTGAAAGCTATGTAAATCCCATCCTGATATGCGGAAGTGAATCAAGAACAGTCGGTCAATTAGTGGAACATTTTTTGGAAGCTGGGTGGAGATGTGGTTGTACAGACGAATGGTGAGAATACCCTGGACAGATTTAGAAAAGATTAATGAGGATTTTTTGAAAGAAACTAACTCATGAAGAGAACTGATTTCCCACATCGGAAAGAGACAATCTGCATTCTGTCTCAAGTCATGAGAAGGAGAAAGCTGGAGTACGTCGTGATAGTAGTAAAGTTGGAGGAAAAGAGAGGCAGATGGAAACCGAGTTGAACATTTTGTCATGACATTTGAGACCACCTGTGTCAGAACTGATTGAAAGTACACGAGACGGAAGGTTGTTTATGGACATGACTACCAACGCCACATGACATGGACTATAAGAAAAAGACAAACACCACATAGCCAGTTGAGAACACCGAAATCCCGCCATCCTTTCCCACTTTCCCGCATTTTGCAATAAAATGAAACACAACAAATAAACTTTCATCAATTTCAAAAACAAAACGTTCAGCTCACTCCATTGTCACAACTTCACGCCTGAATGCCCAAAATAAATCAGATCTCCCAACTTCAAAGTGTCCGGATTTCCTTTCAAATACTATTCTACAAGCCTCGGAACAAGCAAACACATTATCCTGGGTTATTTGCCCCTGCCACAATCTAAACTCAGGAGTAATGTTTGCCATCACACGCTACATGTTTTAACATCCCGGACGGAATGACATTTTCAGCATACTGCTCACAAATGTTACCTTGTGTGTAACAAATACCAGGTTCTATGTACTCAACGATAGCGGACAATGTCTGCGTCTGTGTTCATACTAGTGAAGTCGGAATTGCCTTTGTTTCTTTAATAGATCTGTTGGAAGGCAGCACATTCAAATCGCTAGACGCCATAAACATATAAATCCCATCTTCGATATGCGAATTTGTTAATATCGATTTGTTTGCAAAAACATTTGGCTCAGTCCAGAAAGCGGGCATCAGAGAAATAAAAATCATTTTTATTGGTTAGCACCTCAATAAGTGAAAAGAAAGGAAGAAGGAACATGAACGCTGGACAACAAGATTTGTGTTCCTATTTTTTTTTGATTTACAGAATTAGAGCAATTACGTTATAATGGTCATTTAAAGAGATAGATGTTATTACATTTGCATACATTAAGTGTGAAAAAAATCATGGTTGTCATGGCAATAGCTGTTATCTTGGGGGGTAAAGCAACATGTACTTAGAATCCGAAAATATCAAAAAACTAACACAAGCATTAAACAATAGATGATAGATTCATGACCTATTATCTTATTTAGATATACAGGTCAAGTTTATTTACTTTAAACATGTTTTTAAATATTTCTCGTAGAATTTTAATATGTAGGTTTATTGAAAAAGTCAAAAAAATCTTGCATTCTAAGACAATAATCAAATTTTAAAACACAAAAACTTTCTAAAATCTACTTATATTGTTTAAGAAGTATCCATATTCAATTTCATTTTTCTTGTCTTTCTATTAGCTGAGATTTAGGATTTTACACGCACAACAAACAGAAATATAGAGATGTGAGAAAACTGACTTTTAAACTTTTTTTTTTAATTTTAAAAAAGTGCATGGCTTGGTGCCTTTAGTATTACCTTTTCAAAGCTAAATTGTTTACAAATGACATAAATTTTGTGTGTAATCTATTCTACGAATGCCGAACTTTACAAAAATGAACATAATAAAAAAGTGATATTTTTTGTCATAAATTAGAAAAAATGCCGTGTAGTGACCCTTTAAACAAATGACACTAAGTTTCATGTTTAGAATGACCGACAGTTATTTTTGTATATGAAATGACACATGTGACAGACATGGTTCCATGCATGGAAGACTGGCACAAATGACAGCCTGGGTTTCATGCACGGAATGATTGATACAAACAATATTCTAGGTTTTGTGTCTGGAATTATAACAAAACAAAAGACAAACAGAACTCCATGCTAGACACCAAAAATAGAAGGATTTATATTTATAGAATGATTGACACAAATCACGGCAATGGTTTGACTCATAGAATAATAAACATGAATGACCCACAGAGCTTCACGTTTTGAATGATTCACACAAATGACAGAAAGAGTCTCATTTACGAAATAATTGACAAATGCCAGAAAGGTTTCCATTTACGGAATGATTGACACAAAAGACAGAAAGGGTCTCATGTTTGGAATGATTGACAGAAATGACACAACGGGTTCTATTTATGAAATGATTGACACTAATGACCGAACGGATTCCATTTATGTAATGATTGACACAAATGACAGATAGAATTCCATGCATGGAATGACTGACCAAAATTACAAAAAGGTTCCATTTATTAAATGATTGACACAAATGACAGAAAGTGTTCCAGTTATGAAAATGATTGATACAAATCACAGAAAATGTTCCATTTATGGAATAATTGACATGAATGACAGAAAGGGTTCAATTTATGGAATGATTGACACACACGACAGAACGGGTTCCGTATACGTAATGATTGCCTCACATGACAGAAAGGCTTCCATTTATGAAATGATTGACACCATAACATACCTTCTTACCTGTATAGAATCGTTAAGACTGATGACCCCATCCCCATCGAGATCTCTGGTGCTGTTCTTCGTCATGTCCAGAACGGCAACTCCCATGTTGCATCGGATGCCAAAAGAGAGCAGGAAGCCAACAGAGCTCAGAATGGCGATTTGGTACCTCTTGGGCACATCACATCTATGGAGATGATACGTAGAGCAAATATATTCCGGGTAGTCGCCGTGGCCGAGCGGCTAGTCGCTCGCCGCGGATCGGAAGGTCGTGGGTTCGCTTCCTGACGGAGCTGGACATTTTTCAAAATGACCTTGGCTCCCAGGTCGACCCAGCCTTGAGTTTGTACCGGGTTCAGTCCCGGAAAAGTGAAGGCGGCCGGCGTGATACTGACCACATTATCCATCTTGCGCCGATTGGTCTATAAAAATATAGGTCTAGCCCTAAATGCCCTATACGCCTTGAGTCGTGGAAAAGGGTCCTTTACTTTACTTTTTACAAATATATTCCACACCTTGTGTTTCTCATCGTTCTCGTTCTCGATCTCCTCCTCCTTCACCACTTCTTTTTCTACAGCTGCTACTTTTATTAACACTACTACTACTATTACTACCACTAACACTAATAATTTTGTTGCTGCTACTACTTCTTTTTTTTTTTGGACGCGCGTGTGTATGTGTGCGTGTGCGAACGTGTGTGTGTGTGTGTGTGTGTGTGTGTGTGTGTGTGTGTGTGTGTGTGTGTGTGTGTGTTTAAACTTGCCATTGAATCTGCTTTTCTTAGATCCAAATATACTGAAACAGACGGATCGACAGTTATGGTCTTTTACGCTACAAAGTGAAAAAAACAGTTATTTGTAATTATTAAATACAGATGATTATTTTGACACAAAGGGATTCGGGCCAGACCGGCGAACAAGACTTTCTTTAGTCGCTCATTTGACATTCGGGCAACTTGGCCGCTCCAGTTCAGCAGCAATTTGCTCAGTAAGGTATGCAACTTTTTGTGTGAGCCCGCGAGAAATTGTCTGCAGTTGTCACTTTAGCTTGGCGTTTTGTGTTCAGTAGTTTCTTGAAGCTGTCTGCTAGAGGTGATTATGTTTTTAGTGTAGCATTGAGTTCAACAAATAGGAAGTGGGTGTGCAGGGTATGGGGTGTTAAAGGGAAAAAAAATAAATTGAAAATAAAAGGGGCATTTAGAGAATGAGAAGGAATTGGAAGTTGAAGTTAAAGAAGAAATAGGGAGGAGTAAAATAACAAGAAGAAAGAGGGGGAAAGAGAACATAAGACAGGAGAGAAGAACAAGAAGAACACTGTATTCAGGAATGCATCCATCCGGTACTCTTACATATATATATATATATATATACTTATATTCATCCACACATATATACACTCATACACACGTATGCTTACATAAATAAACATGTGAAAACATGAGCTTTACATTTCTGTATATTCAATCATCATCATCACGAATTTCCACTTCTGCCGTTAAGTGTTGTGGGAGGAAACAGTTTGTGATCCATTGTTTGATCGGCAGCAATAGCTATTGCCATTATGTTTCTACATAGAAGCTCTCTAATGTCATCAATCCGTGTTCTGCTAGCGCTGCCTCTTGCACTCAGATCTTTTGATATGAAGCGCCTGCGTTGTTAGTTGTTCTAGCTTCATTCTTGCTAGATGATCAAACTATTTGATTTTCTGTTTGTCATTGAATTGGCTGCATGGTGTTGTTCCTACAGTCTGTTCAATAATTTAATTTCAAACTTTGTCTCGTACAGTTAAGTTGGCGGCTTTTCTCAGGCATTTCTTTTCACAATTTGTAATTTTACGTAGGTTAGCCCGGCGCTGGTAGCACAGTGTTGGTATGAAAATGCTATTTATAATCTGTTTCTTGGCGCTCATACTTATGTTTAGATGTCTAAATAACGGTGTCAGTTGCTAAATAAGTGCACCGCCTTTTTAATAACTATTTTCTTTTTCCCGATCTATTTCCCCGTCCTTTGAGAATATACTTAAATTTTTTTTTTTAATTCTTTAGCTGGCTTTAGAAACGTACCATTCAACAAGATATGTAGCGGACTAGGATTTCTGCTGCCTGTATTACTTCAGTTTTAGTTGTATTTATTTTCAGGTCACACCTTCTGTACGTTGAACTTAGCCTGTTCAAATTTTCTTTAGTCAATCCCCTCATTACATAACAGACACTGATCGTCTGCACATAGTAGCTCGTTTATTGTATGTGAATCTTATTCTTTCTTTGAAAAGTGAAGGTCCTTATTGTCAGCATTGTCTGGGTAGACTGCTTTGAAACTATGATTTTTTTAAATATTGTGTTTATGTTTATAATTAATTAGAAAAGAAAAAGCGGCTGCACACATCCCTGCCGCACCCCCGTATTGATTGTAAGCATAACAGATATGTCTTCTTGCGTTCTCACTGCGTTTTTGGAAGTGTGGAAAGAGAATAGGGGCTTTTGAGCTGAAATGCTATAGAAAGATTCTCAGAATATCTTGGACAAAGAAGATGAGAAATATTGACATCTTAAAAGATCTGAACATCAAGGAAGATTGGCTAATAAACAGCATCCTTTCTTGAAAGCTGAAATATTTTGGTCATATCAAGCGCCACGACGGATTGGAAAAAATTATAGCAGAAGGCATGGTACCAGGAAGGAGGGGCAGAGGCCGACCGACACGAAGATGGGCACAGGATATAAGTGACTCCTTGAGTGTGAAAGTTCATGAGGCGGGAGAACTGGCAAGAGACCGAGTTTCTTACAGGCAGACTGTGATGAGAGCGACGTTCTGCAAAGGACCTGCTAAATGATGATGATGATGATGGTACCTGGCCATGATGTTATCTTGCAATTGTCCTTGTACGCCATAATCCACAAGAGAAGCCCATTGTTTTTGTCTACTCTATCAAACGCACTTTCTTGATTTACAAACACAGTATTAGCTCATTGTCATATTCAATTGTTTTCTCGCAGACTTTTCCTAGTGTAAATAATGTATCTGTGCAACGTTTTTCTTTCCTGAAACCAAATTATGATGCACTTAGGTGTTTTTCCGCTATAGGTCCAACTCTCTGTTCTATAACTGTGCATAAATTTTCCCTATGTGGCTCAAGAGTGATATACCTCTGTTCGATACACAGTGAATCTTGAATTACCTTTAATTTTCCAAATCAGTATTATCAATGCCTGCTGCCAGCCAAGTTTAACTTTCCTTACTCCCCATGCTGGACTGAAAAATTCGTGTTCGCCATTTGATGGCGTCGGCTCTATAGCTAAGTCGATGCGAACGCTTTGTAATGCCGGGATGCCGGGTTCGATCCCAGCTGCGGGCCATGCGCCTTGCGTTGGTTTCGACAGTGGTATCAAGAAAGCCGACCGTTTAGAAAGCAATGGCAAATTACTGGACGTAACTTTGCCTAGACAAAACCATACAACAGCTAGGGGCTGTTGGGGTTGGTTCTGCAACGTCCTGATGGCAGTTTGACCACATGTTGGAAAAGCTTCTGTAGTTATTCCATGTAAACCGGTGCTTTGTTGTTGTTGTTGTTGTTATTTTTTTTTCAAAATAAATTTATGTTCATTATATTCAATAAATTTCTTAATTTGTCTATAATATGCATCTAAAACTTTTCTTTTCTACTTTGTGTCTTTCACTCCTCTCAATGTTTGTACTTTTTTCCTGTCCTTTTCTTCCATGGATTTTAAAAATTATTTATATAGTTCGGAAATCTGCATATCTAAGTATTCCCGTAGATACTCCTATAATACACTCCTTGTTTCAATTTCCTTATAATTTTCTCCAGAGCCAAGTGAAAAAAAAAAAAAATGAGGACAGAGAATCACCTTGCTTTAATCCAGATGTTAGTTGAAAAGGGTCTGACTTTCTGCCTTTTTATATTATTACAAGTGTCTTCCATACATAGTTTGGTCATTGTAATTAACTTATTTGGTATTCCAAAGAGCTTTATAGCATTCCATAAACTGTTTCTATGTACACTATCAGACAGACCTGCAAACACTTGGTGTCACCACTTATTGTCACCAACTGGAAAGAGAAGGCCAACCAGAGAGATGAATGGAGGCGGGAGATATCTGCAGCAATGAACCTCAAAGGCTCTAAATGCTGAAGAAGAAGAAGAAGAAGAAGAAGAAGAAGAAGAAGAAGAAGAAGAAGAAGAAGAAGAAGAAGAAGAAGAAGAAGAAGAAGAAGATAGGGGGAAAATAAGGCAGTAACCTGCACAGCGGGTGGCGACCGAACTAGCTGTGCGGCTCTGCATCCTGAGACTAAAAAAAAAAAACCTGCCTTCATCGCAAAATGTGGTAAATACGGACGGTAATGGTAAATTTAGCAGAAGAAGAGTTTAAAAACAAACAATACAATGAAAATAGTGTATAACCGCGTACACTGAGAACACAGTCACACACAGACTCAAACACACACACACACATATATATATATATATATATATATATATATATATATATATATATATATATATATATATATATATATATATATATAACACAACACAGCATGACAATCTAAGGCAAGTTGATTTCCATGCATTTAGCAAGCTTGAAATGTAATTAAGTTATATCCATTGCCTCTTTCAGCTAATCAGTATCCATCTAATTATTATCACTCGACAACCAGTTAATCAAATCATGACTCAACAATTCCTTTATCGATACTGCATCCAACAAGCACGTTCACATACCTACAAGAACAGCATCTAGGCAGGAAGGATCTACTTGGGATGTAGGATTTTTCAGTTTTGGCAGGGAGTTCGTCTGCCTCTGTGTATGCTTCGTCCAGTTCATCGTATTTGACTAAGCTTTTCTCGTCGCCTTGTTTAGCCACTAGCCTGCAAGCAAGAACAAATTAATTAGTTTATCATGTAATTTAATTATCTCACAAAAGCAACTGGTTTCGGCCTCATAAGAGGACAATCAATAGTGCTTTAATAATATCCTACCACAAAATGGGGAAATCCACAGATCACAGAACAGTCTAATATTTCAAGGGGTGGTAGATATGCTGCATGTAGTCGTGGAACCTGGGTTGCATGCAGTCGTGGGATCTAGGCTGCACTCTCTCGTGGGACGTATGTGGTTTGGGGTTAGGCCAGTTCTAAGTGCTTTAGGGTTGTTAAAAGCATTAGAAAGTCGGAAACCCAGTCATACCACCCTCTGAAATTTTTGACTGTACTGTGATGTCATCTGGAGGTAGGATATTAATAAAGCACCCAGTCAATGAATCACTAAAGAAGTCGGTCTTTGGGTACTTCATACAGGGTTTAGGCAGCAAGACTTGCAGTTCAGAAAGATTAATGATAGAAAAGCCAGAACAATATACTGTCTTGGGCTAACCGATGTAGATATGGCGAGATGAACGTTTAGTGACATTCAACCCCAACAAGACAGTAGAACGAGCGACTAACACCCGGTGACACAAAGTGCCACCATTCGGATGAAGATCCCCGAGTGCAAGTCCCAGAAACCCAGTTCAACCGTTAAATTATATTAGGGTCCCTAAAGACAGCCGGTTGCAGGGGGGGGGGGGGGAGGGAAGTGGTTACAAATTGCATCCCATTTTAGTACGAAGTTATTCATGGTACAGAAGGAGGTGAATATTTAGGCATCTAGGCCTTTAGGAAAAGACTATCATATGGAGCCTTACATATACAAAGCTAAAAACACTGACCAGAGGTGCCAACGCAGAAAAAACAATCAGTTTGGGAAGAAAAGGGGTGGGGGTGGGGGGGGGGGGGTTAGGTAAGCCTCACCAACGTTTTCTTTGATGAGAGAGGTCTCAAGCCGCTAAGACGTGTTTCAGTGCGCAGTAATAATTAGTATTACGATTACAGTAAAATGCACGGTATTGATGGAGCTGACCATTTACGCCTCAGAAAAGACCATCATAAAGTCTTACAGAAGTCTGATTCCGAAGAAGCTCAGCACAGTGCACAGGCTCTGTAGCACCGGCGAGAATACTGAAATACTTTTAGTTGATTTTTGAACTCAAAATTTTGCCTGGGAAGCGCCGTTAGGCTACTCTTTTCGATTTCCAACTGCCAAGAGATTTTTTACGTGCGCAACAATACACACGGGCGTCCTATCTCACTAGCCAGAGACCAGGGGGAATTACTAGACGTCAAAGTCCACTTTAAAGAATACAAGCCCTTTCCTGGGATTGAATCCGCAACCTCTAGCACTCGGGGCGGACACCATGCCTCGAAACCACGCAGTCGCCTAGTCTTACAGATACAACACTAAAACACTGACTATGGGTGAAACGCAGAGAAAACAAGAGAACTGGAGGGGGCCTCATTATAATTTTCTATCGCAGAAGGGGCCTCAAGCACCTGCCTTGCTAAGGTGCGCAATTATAATCATCAACATTATGATTACATAAACACTTCGTTAACTACAACTTGCTTAGGACGAATAGTACTGATTCCAAAATAGCACAAATGTTTGAACTCGAACTCTTGATATTTCGGTGCCTTGGAATTCGTGTTAATGAGGATTTGTTGTATTATTAAGAGCTGGATTTGCAAATGAATATATATTATATGAAACATTATGGAATATGTAACCAAGTTCTCAAGCATATAACGATATTATTATTTTTGTTTACCCCATATCGAGGAATCCGATAGTTCACAGGGGAAGTCCAATATATTGAGGGGAGGGGGAGTGTTCGGGTTACATTTAGTTCTAATTTCATGCCGTAACACCCCTATAACATTAAACCTGCCCATCGAGCTCTCAGATTCCTTGAGATAAAGCGGACACAAATTAAAGACCCAGATAAATTCTAAAAATGATTAGAGGAAGGCGGCACTTAGCCCCTATGCAAGTTCTATAGCGATTTGGGAAGGGGCTGGGGGCGCTTAGCCAGCCACGAAAATATTTGGGGATTAAGGTGCCCGAGCTCCCCCAGGATACTACGCTCCTGGCCACCAACAGCGTGCCTATATCTACAGCTAACAGCAGTCCTAGACGAAAGTAGCTTCTGCTCCAGGATGCTCCCACATGGCAACATCAGACAGCCTCATCCATTGATTTGCCGTGCATCCCCTGCTGCTGCATTGAAATCCATTAATAGCTTCTTGCAGTTGGCATAGCTAACATGGATGACTTCAGACAACACAGCTTGCTCTCTCTGTACCAGTGCACGTCATTAGGTGTATTACTTTTTTTTATACAGTGTATTTCTGACTGTCTGTGAGCGTGTCTCAAATTTGTATCTATCTATCTATCTATCTATCTATCTATCTATCTATCTATCTATCTATCTATCTATCTATCTATCTATCTATCTATCTATCTATCTATCTATCTATCTATCTATCTATCTATCTATCTATCTATCTATCTATCTATCTATCTATCTATCTATCTATCTATCTATCTATCTATCTATCTATCTATCTATCTATCTATCTATCTATCTATCTATCTATCTATCTATCTATCTATCTATCTATCTATCTATCTATCTATCTATCTATCTATCTATCTATCTATCTATCTATCTCTATATCTATCTCTCTATCTCTCTATCTATCTCTCTATCTATCTCTCTATCTCTCTCTCTCTATCTCTCTCTCTATCTCTCTCTCTATCTCTCTCTCTATCTCTCTCTCTATCTCTCTCTATCTCTCTCTCTATCTCTCTCTATCTCTCTCTCTATCTCTCTCTCTATCTCTCTCTATCTCTCTCTCTATCTCTCTCTCTATCTCTCTCTATCTATCTATCTATCTCTCTCTCTATCTCTCTATCTATCTATCTATCTATCTATCTATCTATCTATCTATCTATCTATCTATCTATCTATCTATCTATCTATCTATCTATCTATCTATCTATCTATCTATCTATCTATCTATCTATCTATCTATCTATCTATCTATCTATCTATCTATCTATCTATCTATCTATCTATCTATCTATCTATCTATCTATCTATCTATCTATCTATCTATCTATCTATCTATCTATCTATCTATCTATCTATCTATCTATCTATCTATCTATCTATGTCAGAAACCTAACTGTCTAGGGCTCGATTCCATTGGCTCTGCTATAGGCCAATGACAGGAAAACACCGTACAAACACACTCAAGCCAAACACTTGTTGCAACACACACACAATCTTTATTACCAAAGATGCAAACGAAGTGGTGGTACACCTCAGGAGGAGTAGCGCTCCTTATTCAAAACCCAGGCCGCGTCTAACTTTAAAATCGCTTAGAGGCGCCTTTACACGTTTATGAACTAAGCTCTGAGCCGCTACCACTCTCCCGTACAGTGCCAGCTCAACCCGCTATATCTCGATGCCAAAGACGTTATGGCATGCGCCAATGTGTAGGCCTAAGTGCGTCGACAGTGTTAACGCCACCAGCAAAGCATGGTCTGGCTTCTAGTTACAACTATTACTTTACATGAAACTATGAACAGAACACGTTACATCTAATCACTACGCTGGTACCTATCTTCATGTCAAAAACAAACGGTCAGTCAAAAATCCACTCTCGTCCCACGTCCAGTTTCCTAGCAGTCCCCCCAAGCAAGCGTTCAGCGTCCGGTCCAAAATGTGCACACCCGTGCGAAGTCCGCTCATGCTCGTTTCTACGTGTGTATGCACGTATTGAGTGTCACTAAGGGTCGCAGGGTACGATGACGAGATTCATCATCATCATCCTGAACTGTCCCATAGCAGGGCGAACCCTGACATCCACCCCTCCTTTTGGACAGATACTTCCTGATGACAGACGTCTACCTTACATATCTACGTCTGGAGTCAAGTATCTCTACCTGGGTATGGGATGTCGACAGAATTGTGTCTACATTCAGTTCAGTGCATCTCCAGATATCCTGCTTTCTTCCCCCAATTATTGTCACCAAACAGTCATGAAAGTTCCTATCAACATAGATTTGAGATGTTTCCTAATGAGAGTCAGTCACCTGAGAACAACGTATCTTTACATCCTTATGGGACATGTACATATA
Source organism: Candidula unifasciata (assembly GCA_905116865.2). Classification (NCBI taxonomy): domain Eukaryota; kingdom Metazoa; phylum Mollusca; class Gastropoda; order Stylommatophora; family Geomitridae; genus Candidula; species Candidula unifasciata. Next base: position 152,994 of record CAJHNH020000579.1, read on the forward strand.
CAAGGAGAACACTAAACCATGAAGTTACCAATAGTATCACAACATGTCACAAGTACGCCACTACTAACTAACACTTTGTAGTCATAGAGGTTAAGACTAATTATATAATATTGTGGGTGGACTATTAACCGCCCGGGACCCACATGAACCCAACTCCACTCTCGTGCGAGTTGTACGCCATTGAGAACATAACAATGGTCGTCATAGACATGACCCTTCTATGGTTCTAACTAAGTCATCCCGACTCCTTGACATCCCGTCAAAAAATGTGTCTAAAATTAACTAGCAATACCTGCCACTGACACATGTCATACCTCTAGACATATAGTGTAGTATATAGAAACACAAGTGTGGCCTGTACGACACATTTGCAACAATCATGGACAATGTCACCTGTAACATGAAACTTCCCTTAATGTACAAGGTTTCTATCACCTTCATATATACTCAGTGATCTCTCCTCTGGAGCGACAATCTCTTCTAACAATATTTAAGTTTCAAATATGGTTTATAAGTTTCTTATTTAAAAACAAAAACAAAATAAAATAATTAACCAAATTATTGTCAGCCAAAATCTACTACAAATTTACATAATTAACAAAACCAACGGAAAAAAAAAAATACAAATTATTTCAAATAATATGTTACCACGTCGTGTCCTATTGTCAAAAATATTATTTACCTACCTAGTCTCGACCTTATATAATAATTTCCTATTACATAAAAAATACTATGTGTAACTAGTTGACTATTGCGGTGCCATCCACAGAACCCAAATGTGTGGTTGACCTCTCAACAACCAACATGTCACATTTAACTTACAATTACTCACGGAGAAATGTTTAGAAATGCAAACCTGCAAAATTTTATACGTTATAGTTTAACTTTAACGATTAGGAGAAAATGGAAAAATTACGTATTGAAAACCAAAAAAGAAAATCACCAGAGAAAAATTACATTTCCAAGCTGAAAAATCAACCCAAAGATTACATTTTAAAAATAAATAATGTGTACATCCAATTTGCAACATGAATACAAAATATTTCACAACAAGACATAGATATCAAAGATGAATCTGATGAATCAGATGTATAACCTTCAATATGTAACAAACCAAACATATTACACTATCACAATTAACAAATAACATATAGAACATGTAATGGCTTAAACATAATATGTTAATTCACGATCACATAACATTGATAACATTTAACGAATAGAATATAACGTATGTAATCAACTGAATTTATCAGATCATGATCACATTTAACATAAATTTATCGTAGTGACGTGAATATTTCTATAGTCCCCACGTGTCATCTGTCCTTTCATTCACTTTTAATTTGCATTCATTCATCAGTCATACTCTAAGTTAACGATGATCCAGTCGCTGATGTTCAGATCCAATGTAATTGACGATTCCACTTTTGTTGCCCTAAGACTTTGAATTCCAGTGTGTTTAAACGATTAAGTTGAATGCTTTCAGTGTTCAATGAGTTCAGTTTCCTTGAATTGGAATCTTCAGTTATATATTGTTCTAACGAATATTCACTTCGCCTTGAATTCTAGAATGATGCCTTTAAAATTTAGAGTGTCATATCAGATAAGTTCTTGCAACCGTAAGAGTTCCCATTATTGCTTGACGGAGATACATCTAGTTTTGCCACATTTTTGGTATTTCTGCAATATGAACAGTTCTTTCCTGAAACGTCTAGCACAAAGTCGATAAGTAAATATGTTACTGAAATGTTCTTGCTGTAGGTAAGCTCGGTTTAATGAGTCTTTCACAATGCTGGTTTTTGGATGCAGTACCTAATCATCTGGCTGTTTGTGTATTTGTATATTATATCAGATGAAGCATTGTTGTGGAAAATGATGAACACAATATTAAAGTGTCTGTTGATGTCATCGTTGACTATTTTCAAAAGGATAAATTATTTTCCCATTTCTGAATAGGATATTGATATGTCTGTACTAGTTGAACATTTAGTATTGAAACAATTTCATCAGACATGATGACTTTATCTTCACTTTCGAATGCAATCTTGTTAATCTGCAACTGATGAAAATTTTGTATCAGCAGTAGGTTTACTGCATCATTGACTTCAGACATGGAGACAATATATCTTTTCGATCTGCAATAAAAGTTGTTGAATACTGTATAATCATCACAGATCGACAATGTTTCTGTCTTGTACAGTACAATTGTGGATATAGACGTCATAGTCATCATAGACGACTCAACAGATCAGCCGAATTGTAGACAATATTGATGTGGGTTATTTCAAACTTGTTCTTTAAAAGTAGTGCCCACTTGGCAATCAAGTTGTTTTTAGGTACTGGTTCACACGGTCTGCAACAATATCTGTGCTGAATAAAGGCAACAGTTTCTTGTAAGATTGCAACGCAAAGGTACATACTATTGGGTGCTGTTTTGGCTTCGCCATGACATAGGCATCTGCTAAACTGTAATACATCGACGAAGGGTAACTCTCCTTTAAATGGGTACGCTTCTGGTTGCTTCAAACAGACCGCACTTCTTATACTGTTCACGCTGGATCTGGGGATGGAAGTCAATTTAAATTGAGACAATTTTAAAATTGGGGAACTGGAGAGCAGTGTCTTGATCCTGGCGAAGGCCTGGTCAAGTTCAGTATTCCATTCAATCAGGTTGGAGGATCCCTTTTTCAAATGTGTCGTATAGGCAACCGTTTTATGACTAACATTTGGGATGAATTGACTGCACTTAATGAGCCCAAGTAAGCTTCGGATTTCCTTTTTCTTTGTTGTGGGATTTGTCAGTATTGAAATATTTGGAATAATTTGCTCATCCCTCTTCAGTATTCCCTTAAAAGTGTTATGCCCCAAAAATTTAAGTTCATGACAATTAATTTCGATCTTAGACCGTTCAACTGTCAATCCAGATTGTTTACCATGCTCAAAAATAGTTCTGAGCGTCTTTACATAAGTAACAACATTTTGAGAGGAAAAAAAAAAAACATTTGCTAACTTTTGCAGTTGATCATAAAATGAAAATGTCTGTGAAGGTAAGTCATTATCAGACACTTTTAATAGGTTCCAAGAGGTTTTGGAAACACTACTGGGTTTTTACTGACTGCTTGTCTGTGGGACCTTCTTCAGGTTCATCAACCAGACTATATGATGTTTCTACTTCATGTCCCCCTGACGTATTCTGTCTGTAAGCAACAGATAGTACAATATGTTTAAATGTATAAACACCTTTATTGTGGAATCGGTGGGTTACCCTTTTTTAATACAAAAGATCAGTTTCCTTTGTTTGAAAATTTTTCCAGACCTATCAGATAGTTGCCAAAAGTTTGTTAATGTAGTATCATCTCTTTGTTCTGAGATGAATTCATCTGTTACATTTGGTGGATCAGAATGAGCAAGGTTTAAAATATCCATTCTCTCACGCTTTCTCAAATCATTCTCTCGAATTGTTTGCTGCCCTGCAACAACATCACACTGTTTCATCTTTTTTCTTCACTTTGGGTTGGGTCAGTGCTAGCACTGCTGGTACATAATGAGTCCTTTCCCACTCCTTTATTTCTTTCATGGTACAACTTTTTGGGTTTTCTTTACCTGCAATGATCACGTCTGCGGGTGGTTTTCTACATGCAAGTACTTCTATTCTCCCACAAAGAAATGGAGATTCAACCTTCACCCTAGCTATTCTCAACTCACATTTTTTTCTTCCTAATTTATATGCTATTGTTTCCCCTGTGTAATCTGGCTTCTCCAATAAGGAGAATTTAGCTTTTTCCATTTGAATTTCAGCATTTCTGTCCAATTCCAACTCTTTAGCCCTGAGTTCCATTGCCAGTCTTTCCTTCTGTAACTCAACGTTACTCATGGTCTCTTTATCCTTCATTATCATTGTGTGAGATAACTCACGTTCTTTAATGACCATCTGTACTCTATCTCTCTCTGCTTGAGCGGCAATTTCTTTGTCTCTAGCCTCTGCCTGGGCAGCTAATTCCTGTAGTCTCAAAGCAGCCTCCTTATCTTTCAGTTCAGCTTGGGCAGCTAACTGTTTTTCTAAAGTACAAGCTTCTATTTCTTTAGCCTTCTGCATAGCCTCCAGTTCGAGCTTTTTAAACTCTCTCTCGTCTGCCCGATCTAGTCTCTCTCTGAGATCTGTATACTTTTTATCGGCCCATTCCAAAGCCTTTTCTCCAGTCAGCCCATGCTGTCTGGCCATTTCAATAAACTCGGCAAGAGATGACATGGTGTATTCGTGTACAATATCAAGCAAACAAATCAGTACAAAATCAAAATCAAACCAAGTATACAACTACAACCACAAACTCACTGCACAATCCTATTGGAGAGGGAGAAAATAAAAATCGCGAATATCCGAACTACAGCCGGACCTGTAAATGTAATCTCGAATTAATCCGAGAACTAAACACAAATTTACAGTGTAATATTCAATAAAGAATATCACAAATTACATCATCACAGTAATACGACAACAATTTTTTAAGCAATTTGGATGTAGACAGTTCGAAAAATATTGGATCAGGAATCCGAAGAATACTTCTTACAATTGTAGATGTGGAGAATGACTGATGTGTGTGCCGCAAAAAAAAATTTTTTTTTTTCCAAAACACGAAAACAACAATAGGACTGATGAGAAAGGATAGCCAAGAACGATAGATAATGAACGGCGCCGATCAACCAACTAGATCGAGAAGGAATCTCACGGACTGGAGAACTGACCAGGACACAAACACCAAAATCAAAACAACAAAAACTTATCTGCACTCCAGTCTGGGAGACATGGCCGCCAAAGAACACGTGGATGTTGATGACACACTTGATGATGACGAGGACGACAGGCCTCGATGACTTCTTGGACTTGCACACCGCAACTTGTAAAACAATCACACTATGTCTATCTGTCTATGTCGTCCTAAATCCCTATCCGTCGTCACGACACAATCCTAACACATACAGTTATTACCTCTAATCACATACAGTCATGTTAAACAACAAACATGTAGACGGACTAACAATAAATTCCCATTTCACCTATCAAAAATATTTACGGAAAAACAAATACCTAACCTTTCCTATCAGCTATTGACTAAGCACGTTGGGTTCCCACAAAATCCACGGTAAGAGCTCCCCACTTTCCTGTCAGATTTAGGTTCAACTCCCAAGGACGAGCCCCCACTTTCCTGTCAGAAACCTAACTGTCTAGGGCTCGATTCCATTGGCTCTGCTATAGGCCAATGACAGGAAAACACCGTACAAACACACTCAAGCCAAACACTTGTTGCAACACACACACAATCTTTATTACCAAAGATGCAAACGAAGTGGTGGTACACCTCAGGAGGAGTAGCGCTCCTTATTCAAAACCCAGGCCGCGTCTAACTTTAAAATCGCTTAGAGGCGCCTTTACACGTTTATGAACTAAGCTCTGAGCCGCTACCACTCTCCCGTACAGTGCCAGCTCAACCCGCTATATCTCGATGCCAAAGACGTTATGGCATGCGCCAATGTGTAGGCCTAAGTGCGTCGACAGTGTTAACGCCACCAGCAAAGCATGGTCTGGCTTCTAGTTACAACTATTACTTTACATGAAACTATGAACAGAACACGTTACATCTAATCACTACGCTGGTACCTATCTTCATGTCAAAAACAAACGGTCAGTCAAAAATCCACTCTCGTCCCACGTCCAGTTTCCTAGCAGTCCCCCAAGCAAGCGTTCAGCGTCCGGTCCAAAATGTGCACACCCGTGCGAAGTCCGCTCATGCTCGTTTCTACGTGTGTATGCACGTATTGAGTGTCACTAAGGGTCGCAGGGTACGATGACGAGATTCATCATCATCATCCTGAACTGTCCCATAGCAGGGCGAACCCTGACAATCTATCTATCTATCTATCTATCTATCTATCTATCTATCTATCTATCTATCTATCTATCTATCTATCTATCTATCTATCTATCTATCTATCTATCTATCTATCTATCTATCTATCTATCTATCTATCTATCTATCTATCTATCTATCTATCTATCTATCTATCTATCTATCTATCTATCTATCTATCTATCTATCTATCTATCTATCTATCTATCTATCTATCTATCTATTTATCTATCTCTCTGTCTATCTATCTATCTGTCTGTCTGTCTGTCTGTCTGTCTGTCTGTCTGTCTGTCTGTCTGTCTGTCTGTCTGTCTGTCTGTCTGTCTGTCTGTCTGTCTGTCTGTCTGTCTGTCTGTCTGTCTGTCTGTCTGTCTTACTGAATGGATGTATGGCTGGTTATCGGCTGGTCTTTCTGCGAGACTGCCAGTCTGTCTATACCACTGCAGTGACTGTTTGCCTCCACCGGCCTGTATGTGTTTTATCTATGTGTCTGTCTGTATACTTTTTATCAGTGTACCTAACAATCCATTTAGGTATCCGCAAATTATTTGTATGTGTCTACCTGCCAGTCTAACAGTTCGCCCACCCTGCATCCCGCGCCACCATTCTCTATGTCTAACCATCCGCCCATCTTTCAGCACCGACCCACCGTGTCTGTCTGCTCCGGCTTTGCTTCAATCGGCTCCACATTTTATTTGTGTCCCGTTCTATCTTTATTTCAAACATCCATTGATTCCTTTGGTCAACAGCGCCAAATGTGTTTGCCAACACCTGAGCCAAGCAAACAATTAAAGCCACTATCTCTAATCTAACACATGAATGGAGCACATGATTTGCTCCTAGATTGCTCCGCGTTGTTTTCAACCAGCGCTCCGCATTGTTAAATAATGTTGTTGGTAGTAACAAATGTGGAGGTGTGTCTGTGTGAGAGAAGTAGCGCATATGTATGTGTATGTGTATGTGTGAGAGAAGTAGCCCATATGTGTGTGTATGTGTGAGAGAAGTAGCGCATATGTGTGTGTATGTTCCCAACTTTTTGCATTATGTTTAACTACGGTTGTCAAGAGGACAGCGGAAGTTGAAATAGGCGGGTACGCCTTGAACGGTAGGTAAAGTAAAGGACCTTTTTCCACACCCTTAGGCGTATAGGGCATTTAGGGCTAGACCAATATTTGTATAGACCTATCGGCACAAGATGGGTGATGCGGTCAGCATCACGCCGGCCGCCTTAACTTCCCGGGACTGCACCAGGTACCCACTCAAGGCTGGGTCGACCTGGAAGCTAAGGTCATTTTTTTTTAAAAGTCCCGGCTCTGCCATGGAGTGAACCCACGAACTTCCGATCCGCGGCGAGCGTCTAGCCGCTCTGCCACGGTGACTCCCGCCTGGCTAGGTACACGACAAAAATGTGTAAATCAAACTATGGTAGAATAAGAAACAAATGATTATTAGGATTTGTGGTCCTTTTTACGTCTCCATGCCCAGAATTAGAGTAACTTCCCTTGCCATTCATGCTTCCTTAGGTGGCTGCACCTTTTCTATGTTGCAAGGTATTTATGGTATGGCTTAGCTTGGCGTTCGCTCGGCGTTTGTAATGGATGTGGAAGGTTGCTTTGTTGTGAGTCTATTTCAGGCGCCGCCGGTGCTTGTTCAAAAAAAGTACTGCAGAGGGAACCGCCGTATGCGTGACGATATTTGTCTATCGAAACTGGAATGTTTTTGTATTTCTACGTTCGTTGGCGGTGCCATTCCCCCTCCCCCTCCCCTGCTTTCCGAGAGAAAGAAAGCAGCTACAAGGAGCGCAGGAATAGACAAATATCGCTGTTTCCATACTCTGGAACCGTCGCGCAGGTAGCAGAAAGTGAAAATAATCAGGCAAGCGCGAAGTTAGAAGACGAGCAATTATTAAACCGTTCACAATAAGGAAAACAAAACTTCCCTGCAATATAGGAAAGGTCCAGCTACCTAAGGAGGCATGAAGGGCAAGTGAATTTACTCTAGTCCTGGGCCTGGAAACGTGAATAGGACCATATTTGTTTAATCAGTCGCCGTCTTTACCAAGATTGTTGACTGCAATAGATGTTCAATACGCTCTGTCTTTCTTAATAAAAGGGCCGAGCAGTATTTTACATACCTGGTCCAAGGAAGTCAATGTCTTAAGTCCGTTAAGCCTTTAGTGAAAGTCATAACATCCTGGGTCAGAAATGTTATGTTATGCAGTGATATGTTATCACAATCGACGCCACAGCAGCCACAGCAAGGTACCTCTAGTAATTGTTTCCATAAGGAGCTGTTAATAATGTCGCCTATCTCGGTCTCGAAGACGGCATAGACGTGCATTACTTCCATGTCACGCAATCAAGACAGAAAGAGTTAAATTATCAGCCTTCTAGGACTAAAAGAGTTAAGAAGAAGTCAGACCACTTGAGCACCAGCCCAACGTTAATAAAAACACAAGCAATATAAAAAACCCTCAAGTCGAACAATGAAGACATTGTTCTACTGTAACAATAGGTAAAATACTACATGTGAGGATTATTGATGTAGAGGCGGTTAGCATTTGGCATTACGACCTGAAATTGTGAAAATAGCGCACTGTAACAATTACCCTCCTCCTCCTCCTCACCTCACTCCAGCCACATTTTTCTTTTCTGCAAAAGCTGATTAAGTCATTTTTTAAGTAGAATAAATCAATGAACGCGGCGGATGTAAGAACTTTGAAACTAGCGTTTGCAGAAGTCACGAAATTTGGCGTTTAATTTCCGGCTTGGTAAATGAAATTCTGTAATCTTGTGTGTCTTTGAATATAGAGGGATTGGAAGTAGTCAAGCTGCGGTCAATAGAGAGGTATTTGAATAGTGGGTATTGTTCCAGTCCAGGGTGTCTTTCATTGTGTTCTGTCAGTGTTAGAAAAATGTTCGATTTAAAATGTGACAGCCCAACCACGTATTGACATAATCTTTTAATGTATTTGTTCAATTCCAACTCTTTAGCCCTGAGTTCCATTGCCAGTCTTTCCTTCTGTAACTCAACGTTACTCATGGTCTCTTTATCCTTCATTATCATTGTGTGAGATAACTCACGTTCTTTAATGACCATCTGTACTCTATCTCTCTCTGCTTGAGCGGCAATTTCTTTGTCTCTAGCCTCTGCCTGGGCAGCTAATTCCTGTAGTCTCAAAGCAGCCTCCTTATCTTTCAGTTCAGCTTGGGCAGCTAACTGTTTTTCTAAAGTACAAGCTTCTATTTCTTTAGCCTTCTGCATAGCCTCCAGTTCGAGCTTTTTAAACTCTCTCTCGTCTGCCCGATCTAGTCTCTCTCTGAGATCTGTATACTTTTTATCGGCCCATTCCAAAGCCTTTTCTCCAGTCAGCCCATGCTGTCTGGCCATTTCAATAAACTCGGCAAGAGATGACATGGTGTATTCGTGTACAATATCAAGCAAACAAATCAGTACAAAATCAAAATCAAACCAAGTATACAACTACAACCACAAACTCACTGCACAATCCTATTGGTGAGGGAGAAAATAAAAATCGCGAATATCCGAACTACAGCCGGACCTGTAAATGTAATCTCGAATTAATCCGAGAACTAAACACAAATTTACAGTGTAATATTCAATAAAGAATATCACAAATTACATCATCACAGTAATACGACAACAATTTTTTAAGCAATTTGGATGTAGACAGTTCGAAAAATATTGGATCAGGAATCCGAAGAATACTTCTTACAATTGTAGATATGGAGAATGACTGATGTGTGTGCCGCAAAAAAAAAAAATTTTTTTTCCAAAACACAAAAACAACAATAGGACTGATGAGAAAGGATAGCCAAGAACGATAGATAATGAACGGCGCCGATCAACCAACTAGATCGAGAAGGAATCTCACGGACTGGAGAACTGACCAGGACACAAACACCAAAATCAAAACAACAAAAACTTATCTGCACTCCAGTCTGGGAGACATGGCCGCCAAAGAACACGTGGATGTTGATGACACACTTGATGATGACGAGGACGACAGGCCTCGATGACTTCTTGGACTTGCACACCGCAACTTGTAAAACAATCACACTATGTCTATCTGTCTATGTCGTCCTAAATCCCTATCCGTCGTCACGACACAATCCTAACACATACAGTTATTACCTCTAATCACATACAGTCATGTTAAACAACAAACATGTAGACGGACTAACAATAAATTCCCATTTCACCTATCAAAAATATTTACGGAAAAACAAATACCTAACCTTTCCTATCAGCTATTGACTAAGCACGTTGGGTTCCCACAAAATCCACGGTAAGAGCTCCCCACTTTCCTGTCAGATTTAGGTTCAACTCCCAAGGACGAGCCCCCACTTTCCTGTCAGAAACCTAACTGTCTAGGGCTCGATTCCATTGGCTCTGCTATAGGCCAATGACAGGAAAACACCGTACAACACACTCAAGCCAAACACTTGTTGCAACACACACACAATCTTTATTACCAAAGATGCAAACGAAGTGGTGATACACCTCAGGAGGAGTAGCGCTCCTTATTCAAAACCCAGGCCGCGTCTAACTTTAAAATCGCTTAGAGGCGCCTTTACACGTTTATGAATTAAGCTCTGAGCCGCTACCCACTCTCCCGTACAGTGCCAGCTCAACCCGCTATATCTCGATGCCAAAGACGTTATGGCATGCGCCAACGTGTAGGCCTAAGTGCGTCGACAGTGTTAACGCCACCAGCAAAGCATGGTCTGGCTTCTAGTTACAACTATTACTTTACATGAAACTATGAACAGAACACGTTACATCTAATCACTACGCTGGTACCTATCTTCATGTCCAAAAACAAACGGTCAGTCAAAAATCCACTCTCGTCCCACGTCCAGTTTCCTAGCAGTCCCCCAAGCAAGCGTCCAGCGTCCGGTCCAAAATGTGCACACCCGTGCGAAGTCCGCTCATGCTCGTTTCTACGTGTGTATGCACGTATTGAGTGTCACTAAGGGTCGCAGGGTACGATGACGAGATCATCATCATCATCATCCTGAACTGTCCCATAGCAGGGCGAACCCTGACAATCTATCTATCTATCTATCTATCTATCTATCTATCTATCTATCTATCTATCTATCTATCTATCTATCTATCTATCTATCTATCTATCTATCTATCTATCTATCTATCTATCTATCTATCTATCTATCTATCTATCTATCTATCTATCTATCTATCTATCTATCTATCTATCTATCTATCTATCTATCTATCTATCTATCTATCTATCTATCTATTTATCTATCTCTCTGTCTATCTATCTATCTGTCTGTCTGTCTGTCTGTCTGTCTGTCTGTCTGTCTGTCTGTCTGTCTGTCTGTCTGTCTGTCTGTCTGTCTGTCTGTCTGTCTGTCTGTCTGTCTGTCTTACTGAATGGATGTATGGCTGGTTATCGGCTGGTCTTTCTGCGAGACTGCCAGTCTGTCTATACCACTGCAGTGACTGTTTGCCTCCACCGGCCTGTATGTGTTTATCTATGTGTCTGTCTGTATACTTTTTATCAGTGTACCTAACAATCCATTTAGGTATCCGCAAATTTATTTGTATGTGTCTACCTGCCAGTCTAACAGTTCGCCCACCCTGCATCCCGCCACCATTCTCTATGTCTAACCATCCGCCCATCTTTCAGCACCGACCCACCGTGTCTGTCTGCTCCGGCTTTGCTTCAATCGGCTCCACATTTTATTTGTGTCCCGTTCTATCTTTATTTCAAACATCCATTGATTCCTTTGGTCAACAGCGCCAAATGTGTTTGCCAACACCTGAGCCAAGCAAACAATTAAAGCCACTATCTCTAATCTAACACATGAATGGAGCACATGATTTGCTCCTAGATTGCTCCGCGTTGTTTTCAACCAGCGCTCCGCATTGTTAAATAATGTTGTTGGTAGTAACAAATGTGGAGGTGTGTCTGTGTGAGAGAAGTAGCGCATATGTATGTGTATGTGTATGTGTGAGAGAAGTAGCCCATATGTGTGTGTATGTGTGAGAGAAGTAGCGCATATGTGTGTGTATGTTCCCAACTTTTTGCATTATGTTTAACTACGGTTGTCAAGAGGACAGCGGAAGTTGAAATAGGCGGGTACGCCTTGAACGGTAGGTAAAGTAAAGGACCTTTTTTTCCACACCCTTAGGCGTATAGGGCATTTAGGGCTAGACCAATATTTGTATAGACCTATCGGCACAAGATGGGTGATGCGGTCAGCATCACGCCGGCCGCCTTAACTTCCCGGGACTGCACCAGGTACCCACTCAAGGCTGGGTCGACCTGGAAGCTAAGGTCATTTTTTTTTTTAAAAGTCCCGGCTCTGCCATGGAGTGAACCCACGAACTTCCGATCCGCGGCGAGCGTCTAGCCGCTCTGCCACGGTGACTCCCGCCTGGCTAGGTACACGACAAAAATGTGTAAATCAAACTATGGTAGAATAAGAAACAAATGATTATTAGGATTTGTGGTCCTTTTTACGTCTCCATGCCCAGAATTAGAGTAACTTCCCTTGCCATTCATGCTTCCTTAGGTGGCTGCACCTTTTCTATGTTGCAAGGTATTTATGGTATGGCTTAGCTTGGCGTTCGCTCGGCGTTTGTAATGGATGTGGAAGGTTGCTTTGTTGTGAGTCTATTTCAGGCGCCGCCGGTGCTTGTTCAAAAAAAGTACTGCAGAGGGAACCGCCGTATGCGTGACGATATTTGTCTATCGAAACTGGAATGTTTTTGTATTTCTACGTTCGTTGGCGGTGCCATTCCCCCTCCCCCTCCCCTGCTTTCCGAGAGAAAGAAAGCAGCTACAAGGAGCGCAGGAATAGACAAATATCGCTGTTTCCATACTCTGGAACCGTCGCGCAGGTAGCAGAAAGTGAAAATAATCAGGCAAGCGCGAAGTTAGAAGACGAGCAATTATTAAACCGTTCACAATAAGGAAAACAAAACTTCCCTGCAATATAGGAAAGGTCCAGCTACCTAAGGAGGCATGAAGGGCAAGTGAATTTACTCTAGTCCTGGGCCTGGAAACGTGAATAGGACCATATTTTGTTTAATCAGTCGCCGTCTTTACCAAGATTGTTGACTGCAATAGATGTTCAATACGCTCTGTCTTTTCTTAATAAAAGGGCCGAGCAGTATTTTACATACCTGGTCCAAGGAAGTCAATGTCTTAAGTCCGTTAAGCCTTTAGTGAAAGTCATAACATCCTGGGTCAGAAATGTTATGTTATGCAGTGATATGTTATCACAATCGACGCCACAGCAGCCACAGCAAGGTACCTCTAGTAATTGTTTCCATAAGGAGCTGTTTAATAATGTCGCCTATCTCGGTCTCGAAGACGGCATAGACGTGCATTACTTCCATGTCACGCAATCAAGACAGAAAGAGTTAAATTATCAGCCTTCTAGGACTAAAAGAGTTAAGAAGAAGTCAGACCACTTGAGCACCAGCCCAACGTTAATAAAAACACAAGCAATATAAAAAAACCCTCAAGTCGAACAATGAAGACATTGTTCTACTGTAACAATAGGTAAAATACTACATGTGAGGATTATTGATGTAGAGGCGGTTAGCATTTGGCATTACGACCTGAAATTGTGAAAATAGCGCACTGTAACAATTACCCTCCTCCTCCTCCTCACCTCACTCCAGCCACATTTTTCTTTTCTGCAAAAGCTGATTAAGTCATTTTTTAAGTAGAATAAATCAATGAACGCGGCGGATGTAAGAACTTTGAAACTAGCGTTTGCAGAAGTCACGAAATTTGGCGTTTAATTTCCGGCTTGGTAAATGAAATTCTGTAATCTTGTGTGTCTTTGAATATGGAGGGATTGGAAGTAGTCAAGCTGCGGTCAATAGAGAGGTATTTGAATAGTGGGTATTGTTCCAGTTCAGGGTGTCTTTCATTGTGTTCTGTCAGTGTTAGAAAAATGTTCGATTTAAAATGTGACAGCCCAACCACGTATTGACATAATCTTTTAATGTATTTGTTTATACATGTCAGATAGTCTTAGTTTATATTATTTTTTGCCACTCAGCACATTATATTACAGCAAGTACTACTACCACTACTGCTAATTTATAATATTAATAATACAACTTTAAAAGGCTTGTGTCTTTTAACATAAACTTGCATTCATCCTGTCCCCTTTTCCCCAAAAAATGTGTCGGGGGGGGGGGGATGTGGGTTGAGCCCACTCGCTATAATTGCTTTGTTCAGGCCCCCCTCTACTGGACGTTCATCACATACGAATATACTAATTGTAGTGCATCTAATAAGTTAGAAGTGAAAAAAAATAATATCAAACAGGTAACAGTAACGCTGGACCTAAAGACTTTCGGCCAAAAAAAAATAGTCGTTAGCCATAGCTCTGAACAGTTATTTGTTTACAGCTAAATTTTTCTGAGGCAAGTTCCCTATCTCTGGACCTGCAGGTCGAAAGATCCGTCGCCTAGCTATACTGAGTTGCGTGTTTGGAGCGATACGGCAAGCTGTGAATTTCATTTGGAATTGGTACTAGGTAAAGTCATTGGAAGTAAAAGCGGCAGGTGTGATGTTCACCACGTCAAACACCGAATGTCGAATTGGTCAATATAATATAGGTGTAGACCCATACCGTAGAATTATTGAAATATTCTGGCCAGATACAATCTCAAACACTAAGCTACTTAAAGACACAAACCAAAAAAAAAAACATATTTAAAAAATACAAACAATAATAAGCCATTATTTATAACAAAATACTAAACTTACAGCTGAGATAACGATCGCATGTTGGAAGACAGCATATTCACCAGGTAAGTTTTCCTTTCCAACTTTTTGAATTTCTTCTGCTGACCATATAGAAGATACTTAGCGGACGGACCACAACTTGTCTGCCACCAGACATCTCCAAGTTACAGTGATATTTAGAAGGGATATACAATTTTCTAGCCATATTTCTTTTCTAAGCAAACAAAAACCCCGAACCAGAATCATTGCCAGTGGCCTCTAATAACTCCCTGAGCAGTTCTACGACCTCACACTTTTCGCCACAAGAGTTTGACGTCTGGGGGGCAAAGTGTTAGCAGTTACAGGGTTCTGGCGACAATTTGAGTACATTAAAAGCATATTATGCTATTTGATTATGATGTTCGTGCACAAAGTCGATACTCTTTGTGTGTCTTTGCCAGTGATATGCGACGTTTCTAAACAGAAGCAATGCTTGTGGGTATTGACTTTTTTTCTCTTAAGGAAGGATAATTCATAGACAAGGCGTGAAACTACTGTGACCTTTAGAACATGCATGGATAGAAGATGATTGATTCTATGGCCCAGTGATTGGACAATCGTCCGTCGGTATAGGGAGTCGTTCGAAGCTGACAGAATACTTGGTTTATTAAAGGTAATTTTGCTAACAGTAAATATATCAAGTAAGTTTAACGTTACCTATTTTAAGACTAGGTTAAAGGTCACTAAGTAACATAAATAGTATTGCCCCCTCCCTTTTCCCCTCACTCAGCACAACCCCCTCCCCCCCCCCTCCCCCCCAACCCCCATTTTTTGGTTTTAAATAAACTTTTTTTAAAAGAGCGCTGATCGAGCGTATGGTTCAGGCAAGAAGCGACAGACAACGGCTAGAATGGTGGTGTGCACGGGATGCCAAAGACACTCTTGGCATGAAAATTCAAAAAGCGAGTAGAAACTCATCGTGTCCTCTACCTCCGTCTATATTTCAATAGCGTTCCCAACATTTCTTATGTTTGTTGTGTATGTTTCCTTTGTTTGTTGTGTATGTTTCCTTTTCTAAAAGTGTGGCCAAAAGGGTAACTGCCTCATCCTGGTCATCGTGATAAACCATTTTCGGGTCTGTATCTCTTTCAAAACACTGGGGTTTTTCTTATTCTGGATGAAAAATACATGCTGAGCTGTCTTTTGTAAAACCACACATCTGAGACTTCAAGAAATGTTTTGCGTGATAATTAATTGTCCAGGATTCACAACCATATGAAGAATACATTCTACGTTGCAAACAAAAGTTCTTTTTTTAAACCTCTGTTGAGAACGATTTATTGCATAAAATGTTCTCATAAACAAAATTCAATGCTTGTAATATTCTGTTCTTTATCTCTGTGATACATCTAAAATCAAATGATGGCAAACATTTCTAATAGTTCAGGTCAATCTAACAGTTATCAAAGACAGAATAAACAGAAAATTACATCGGAATTTAAAAAAGAAAAGAAAAAAATTTTTCGCCAAAAATATATGGATTTATTATTGTGTTTCTAGAAATAATTGTGTGTGTGTGCGTTTTTTTTTTTTTACGCTTCGCTATATGATGCCAACACAATATGTTGTTTTTCATTTTTGACGACAAAGGGATACTCTAACTCTCGTTTGATCAATAGATGAGTGTCGCATCTACATATTGAAACAATCTTCAATTATCATCAGGCGTTGGCGATCATGTCACTTCGCTATCTACCATCTTCAAAAGCATGATGCGTTCGTGTACTGACACCCCTCCATGTCATGACAAAAGACTGTCAATAATGTTCTAGCTTTGTCTTCAAGTCTCTTTTTTTTTTCTATAGACTTTTCCAGTTACAGTTTTCCTCTTCTCAGAATGTGACAAAAACTGATGACTGTCTCTACCTGATATTTGTGATCGGCTGTTTTTGAGCCATCGGTTCTTTTCGGCTGTTCAATGCATTCTTCTGTAAAACCGCATTTCTGAAGTCTAAAACATTTTTTTTTGGGTTTATTTATCATCATCATCATCATCAGTTCTCGTTATGCCTAGTGGCACATGAGGCTTCAGAGAGGACTTTCCATGCTTTCCTGACCCGTGCAATCTTCAGTGCAGTTTTCCATGTCAAAGATGCCGCACTCAGGTCACTTTCCATCGTTCGTCTCCATGTTGTTTTTGGGCGCACCTGTTTTCTCTTTCTATCTGGTGTCCATGTGACAGCTGTATTGGCAGGTATATCAGAAGTCATTCTCATAACGTGGCCAAGCCATTTCCATCTTCTTTTGGTAATCATACTGTCTAATGTTTCTTGTTTTGTGGCTTGAAGTAGTTTAGGGTTTATTTATACAACACTGATTTTATGCTAGGCATGGGTCAGCTATGAATAAAATTCGGCCTTGAAGTGCATTTAAACCCAATACCTTCGGGTTGACAGAAACGCCTCTAGCTATTGGGCTTACATAGCTTCTAACGTGTACAGTTAAATGACTAAGTTTTGTCTGCAATTAACCTGTACAGTTCACATCAGTTTTAATCGGTAGAAAATACCAACTAAATAGTTAGTAAGTCAGTCAGTCAGTTAGTCAGTCAGTCAGTTAGTCAGTGAGTTAGTTAGTAATTTAGTTAGTTAGTTGGTTAGTTAGTCCAGGTCCTTCTGTATATAGGTTCTTCTGACTAAATCACGATACATTTGGTTACTGGAAACGTTTCCATGTTGCATTGTGTAACATTTTAACGTGCTTACAAAGTTCTGTGTTCTGAATGTATTCGTATTACAAATCGACAAGCGGATATTGTGAAGTGGATATACAAGATTTTCAAACTTTGCTGTTAGATAACAGCAATTTGAATTTAAATTCACGACAGACAGTCGTGTTGTGATGTGTGTGTCACTGCTTCTAGTCAGTAGTTGGATTTTTGGGAACTGGCTGTTTATTCTTTTTCTACTTTGAATGTAGAAATCTTACTTTTGGGGAAAATACAAACAGGTAATTTAGAAGCTATATCTGGAGAATATCGACAGTTGTCATGTGCAAACTATCTTGTTTTGGAAGAAAACTATTGCTTTCATATTGACTGTGCATAAATAGTGCAACCACACTGTGTATAAATTGTGTCAAGATATTTCGGAGTTCTGGGTAAGTGCATAAAAACAATATTTTACTTACTAACTAACCTCTCACAGCAAGTCACTCTTAGCCTCTTTTCTAATTGTTGACTAACAGTGTTGTAGTAGAAGTACACTAATAATAGTTCGCTTCGCGAACACTGGCTGTAAACTCTGGCAGAAACTTTTAGTTGTTCATCTACTTCTTATGCACATTTGCAGTTGTACAGTCTGTGTTCATTTTTATGAATTGTCTTCTGCTTCGTGAACACTGGCTGTAAACTCTGGCAGAAACCTCAGGTTGTTCATCTAATTCTGGACTTTAGTCTTGTTCCAGACACTGTTTTGAACAATGAGTTCGGTATCTGTATGGGGAATTTTTGTGTTTGCAGTTATATGGTCTTTTTAAATTTGCTTTAATTACCTTTAAAATAATATACCATTCATGATGCCTATACGCGTTGTTGCATGCAGTATTTAGAAACATGTGTGATGTATTTTTTAAAAAGTTACAAAAAAATTCACAATGATAAGGAACTGATTTCATTCAACAAGATGAAACTGGACAAATTTGTTTGTGCTGTTTTTACCTTGAGGATAAATATTTAGTAGTGCTATAAGTACTGTTGAGAAAACTGCTCAGGGTGAAAAGTTATTGCACATATTAATTTTATATTGACTGTGCTCGTTTACTAATTATTAAAAAACAGTATAATTATAAGTTGTAGTAGTCTACTGATAGTAATAATAACCATCAATCATTTATATTGATGTTATGTATGACATGTGTAGGTTTCACAGCAGTATTTTATGCGCTAAATTTGGTAAGATACCAATGTCACCCCCTCTTCCCCCCCCCCCCCTCATCCCTCCGGCTCCTCTGATGCAACAATACTCTCTCAGAATCAAAAAGGTAGCACTGATATTTTACTTTTGTTGGAATAACTTTCAGTTTATATCCAAACGTTATTGATGTTTATGTTCATGTTGACTGTAGCATTTTTTTTTTTTTTTTGTCTGTAAGAGCCTTTATTGTTATATTTAAAAAGCACACTTATTTACCTTAAAAATGATGTATAGTTCTAAAAAATATGTCAAAAATTAATGAAACTGTAGTTTAATTTGTGTATACATCTCCTCGATAAAAAAATGTGGACACAGAGGCACTCCATTTTTGCACAAGAACGGGAGTAGGCTGTGGTTAGTCTTTCTTCTTTGGGCTTGGGCGTCGCATAGAGCAAAGGTTATAGCTCTCCGTGTCTGGCGGTTCGTTGCCACATGCTTTAGGTCTTGGGTGTTTGTCAGGCCAATGGTTCAGCCTTCCTTAATGATGAATCTACGTACAGTTTCTCTTGGTCTTCCCCGTTTTCTTTTCCTTTTCAGTGTTCATATGAGAGCTTCATGGGGAAGTTGTGTCTTATCCATTCTGAGTGCATGGCCGATGCAGTTCCACGGGCGGTTTCTTATAAAATTGGTTAAACTGTCTTGCTTGGTCTCTTATCTTATTTGCGTACTGGATCTGAAATCTATTTCCCTGCTGATTATCGTAGTTATCAGAGCTTCCTGAATACATTATGTGTCTTTGTTCGTTTTTAAGAAACGTCTTACCTGAGCCAGTCCCTCAACACTTGCTAACCCCAAGAATATTCAGACTGTATTCGTTCACAACAATATACACTTGAGTTGTTTTCCCTTCACAACACTATACAAATGAGTTGTTTTCCCTATCTCATACATAGTTTTGACGTTCAAATAATCAATTTTGAAGATGTGCTTGGAATTTAACAAGTTTGAACGAAGTAACATAATATTTAGAGCTAGAAGTCCGATTCTAAAACAGAGAATGTTTTACGATGGCAATTTGTCGGGTTGTCGATCAACAGTTAGAAGGAAACACGTCCCATCATTTTGATCCAAACCGGAAATATTCAACTGCATAACATAATTTTAATTATTTTTTCAACCGAAATTGAGACATAACGGTGAAGCTCAACAACTAGTTTCTGCATCATATTTGGTACGAATGTGTGTTTGTGTGTGTGTGTGTGTGTGTGTGAGTGTGTGTGTGTTTGTCTTTCTGCCTTTCCAACTGTGTGCGTGTGTCTAGCTGTCTATAAATCCTTTATCTGCCTAACTACCTATTTACCTGCCACCTACCTCTTTACCTAATTGTCTGTATTGTCTTTATAGTCCAGTGACACTGTATGTTGTTGGGTGAACCAGTTACCGTTAACTGTTAGGTTTCTTGTCACTTTTGGCTATCATATACGCTGGGCATTACAGTTTTAGTTCGCTCCCTGGCGGAGCCGAACTATTTTCAAAAATGACCTTGGCTCCCAGGTCGACCCAGCCTTGAGTGGGTATGGAGTGCAGTCCCGGGAAGTAAAGGCGACCGCCGTGATGCTGACCACACACCCATCTTGTGCCGATTGGTCTATATAAATATAGGTCTAGCCCTATATGCCCTATACGCCTAAAGGCGTAGAAAAGGGTAATTTACTTTTTTTTTATATTACAATATATTTAGTCACAAAGATATGAAGAAATGAATTTAAACAGCTATTCAGTTTTTCTACAAAAGCACCAATGAATTAGTTAGCCGCCGTATTGTAGCGGCTAGACATCCGCCTGAGGTTCGGATGGTTGTGTCTTCCGATCCTTACAGAGCCGGGATGTTTTTGTTTCCTTAACAAATAACCTTTTCTTACAGCTCAGCCAAGCTTTGAGTAGGTACTAGGTACAGTCCTGAGAAACAAAGGTGGCCCGCGTGGTGCAGACTACATCACCCATAGAGCGCTGATTGGTCTATAAAACATATATCTAGCCCTATATGCCCAGTTCGCCGGAAAGCGCTTAAAAATGGTCCTTTACTACTTACTTTACTTACCAAAGAATATAATCGTAACAGTAGAATTCCAAACTTATTTTATAATTTCATCAAAAAGGCTGGTAACAATTACTTTTAAATTAGAATTACGGAACATTTGTTACTATAGGTCAAATTATATCACGTTGAGAATAGCCCAGTAATCCGTCAATTGATCAAGTCCTATGTTGTGTCGGCATTGAATTGGTGTTAAAATTGGGTACTCTGTAATTTGTTTCTACAGTTTTTGCATTAGAAAACCAGCTTGTATTCTGAAATTTAAATTGTTCCCCGAATTGGGCGGTATTCACACTGTTGTGGTCTGAAACGTCGTTAGTTGTTAGGGTCGAATTTAAGACGGACCTGCGTCAGCAATTTGTAAATAAAGTTCGTTGGTTTTTTCTCCCACTCCATCTCTCTCCTCACTCCATCCTTCCGCCTCCAACCAATGCTCTTCTGTCTCTTCTTCTCCTCTTCTGTTTACATTTCGACACCCTCCAAATTTCACTCTCATTTTCTGTTCATCTGTCTCCCTGATTCGCCCATTGTCTTTTCCTCACCCTCCTCTATCTCACTCTCTCTCTCTCCCTCTCTCTCTCTCACTCTCTCTCTCTCCCTCTCTCTCTCTCTCTCTCTCTCTCTCTCTCTCTCTCTCTCTCTCTCTCTCTCTCTGCCTGTCATTCCCCAAGCCCACTATCCTCTATTTTCTCAAGCTACTTGTAATATACGAATGTTTGTAGACCGTCAACACACAGAAAGCCACCTGCTATATATTACCCACCAATCATTAATCAACACACAACTGAAGAGATTATACAATAGCTCAGTGAGATAAATGAACACAATTATGAACTGTCATTAATTACCGTGAGTACACAAAACATTTACTCTCTGCACCAACAAAGTTACCAACACTAGGTAGTGTCTGTCATCCCTGACTGCTTAAACAAACTGCAATGAAATGATCGATTATAGATCACTCGTCGTGACCGAGTTGATCAGTTGCTTGGTACTGACAGAATTATTAAAAATAGAAGTCGGTTATTTATACGATGGTCTCCCCATTTGCACGCCACCGGTTGTAGGTCAACTCCATTGATAGGTTGGTTGGACTAGTTTACTATGGTCGAGGTTATGGGTGTCGCAGTCTGTTATTGTCTGGTATTTACGTCTTCATTTCCGAGAAAGAGACGGCCTGTGACATAGGTTTTGTCGCTCTCTAGAGTGGTTGTGTGTTAGACCCAGCATCTAAATGTTTTAGAAGCGTTGAAAGCTCTGGCATGTTGAAATACACAACAAGCGGTATGAGCGTGAGAGCGGAATATCCCCGTGACCTTGTGTGAAAGTCGGATCGCTCGAGGCCGACCTATCAGTAGTGATGTGGTCAGTCCGTCGCCCAATCAGAAGCGATCTAGTGTGTAGCGGTGTGCAAATGGGTGGACCAGCTTAAAATTTACCCAGAAGTCTTACAGGGAGAAAAAGCAACAACACCCGAGCATTGACGTTATGAAACACTTTAATAAGTTAAACTACTGTTTGCAAACTTTAGGAGGACACAATTCCGGTACAAATAACGTTTTTCGTCCTAGGCACACCGCCATTCATTCATACTTGTTGACCTTTCACGCGCTCGACTAATTGTTACAGAAGTAGCCTTAACCCCCCCCCCCCTTTTCCCTTCTTCACCCTCTCCACAACCTCAGCCTACGTCCCACGAGAGACTGCAGTTTACGTCCCGTGCTTTTAGAACTGTTATCATTTCGTGGGAGGCTCTCCTTGTGGGTTGTCAACACTAACAGCTGAAGTAAATTCATGTCGCACTTGAAGTCCGGGAAGGCAGAAAATACGCAATGTCGCCCGCCGCTGAGAACAACCAGTAAAACGCAGCGTGTACCTGACCGCTCACAAGACGCGCATTATATTCAAAACAGAAGAAAAGTTACTCCCTTGTAATTTAGATTAGCTCGTTTGAAAGGTTAGCAAGCATGGATGAAGAGCCAATCACGGTGTATATAGGAGGGAGGGGAAGGGGGGGGGGGGGAAGAGACGTAACATGAACTAGAATTCCTATGCACAAATGACAGACAGAAAGATAAAAAAAAAACACAATGTTCATTGGGAAACAGTCTGGGTATTTTTTGCCGTTAACACCAGTTGCAAACTTTGCACACGTCATAGGAAGACACACACACACACACACCACACCCACACGATGGCGCACGCACACTCACAAACATACACGCACGCACGCGCGCTCACACACACAACACACAAACGTGCAATTGTGTATACTAGTCGCTATGCTTATCAGAAAGTCACAATTTGTTTTAGTGAATTCATTTCTTGATATTAACTCAACAGCAGACATGCGTATTTCGAGCACTTTATGGAATTATCTGGTTTATACGTTTAACGTAAACACCCGACTCAAAGTTCACGAAACAGAAACTATTTGTAGCAAAAGAAACCAACATACATTTTTAGGAAACTGTGTATTGTTTACCCTTAACACTTGATCCAAACTTTATTGACAGAGAAACCATTACACAAATGAAGACCAACACGAACTTTGAGGAATGGATTATATTTACAATAAACATTGGTTCAAATTTCATAAACACAGATCATAGGTAGGAAAAAAAAAAAAAACTCCTCAATCTTGAGGAGATTGGTTAATCTTCATCGTAAACGCTTGAACTGAATGAACTCCGTGAACAGAGAAGTCAAACCCAGCAGAAAAAACCCCACACGAACTTGATGATGCTTATTATTGCTTACTTCTTCTTTTTTTTCTGTGTTCACAGGCTGTAAACTCCGGCAGAAAGTCCTGACTGTTCGTCCATTTTGACATTGGCTTTATGCCAGGTCTGAAGTTTTGCGTGTACATCCGTTTTACTGGCTTATTTGAATGTAGTTGATTATTTAAAGCTGCACAGGCAGATGCACTCCTACGACATGCTTGTTGGGGAGGCAGAGGGCCTATTCTTGTTTTCCCCACAATGGGGCCCCAGAACCCACACGGTAATTATTGTTTACTGTAAACACTTGAGCCTAACATTATGAACACAGAAACTTTGTGCAGAAGAAAAGACTAATATGAACTATCCGAAATTTGGTAATGTTTCGATAAACACCAAATCGAAACTTCACGAACACAAAAACAATACAGAAAATGCTAAAAAACGCAAGAAGTATCCCATTTCACCATACCGGTCATGGAATGACAGTAACGACACAAAACAAGGCGGGCACATCAAGAAGTCAAACAAACCAACGTGAGCCATGTTTTCGGAGTACTCATCCTTCCGCGGCAGACATTCAACTTAACCGGATTTGTTAAATGTAGAAACCATGTTACGTCAACGAGGCTCTATCTATCCTCATGTGCTTTACATTGTAACCCGTTTAAAGGCGATTATCTTTTTAATATTGTTGAAAGCATCTCAAGTGCGTAATGTATTTTAGCGTTCGAGAATTATCCTTTGCGAAATGTTAGCAGCAATCTCGTGGAATGACAGTCTAAGTCAACACATAAACATGTCCAAATGATGATAGTTAGGTGCTCAACAAAAGAATCATGATAAATGCAGCTTTTGTGGAAATTATAATTTATTATGCAGTTTAAATAATTAAACCTAGTCGTTGTGAAAACCGTTCGAATAATTGAATCAAGTCTTTCTGAAAACAGTTTAAATAAATTAACTTGATAGTTTTGAAAACCGTTATGGTCAAATATCATTTCCGTTGTCAAGATTATTTCCCAGGTGATCGGGAACAGTTTTAATTGATTATATCCATTTTGATTTAATGTCATTTTGTTTGATTTTCATTTCGTTTTGAATTAGCGATTAAATTTTACATTATGTCTAGAATCACATCTTTTTTATCCCGTCCGATTGAGCATCGCTTTTTGTATCCATATCATGAAAAATATCAAACCAAACAAAAACTGGAGCCAGTCGGCTTGAAAATATCACAAACACGAACAAGTTGACGTTGCGACCAGAGAGCCTTCATCAGCACATTAAATACAAACACTTAACTGAGGTGTCTGTGATATAAATCACAGATCAGTCTGGCCAGTAGAATCTCTCTACATGTTACTAACCACATCACCGACTGAAATGTAGTTTCGTTTAAAAAACCTAGGTGCAGCAGTCATCATTATCATCATCTTAAACAAGCTTGCCGTTGAGGGCCGCGGGGAGGAATAATTTGTGATCCAGTGCATGCTGACTTCACTGGTTATTATCATGCCGTGAAGGCATCACGTGTCTTTATGTTGTCGATCCAGGTTTTTCGTCCTCTTGTTCTTGTAGCTGAACTTCTGTGATGTAGTAGTAGTATTTGATCATGCTGCATTTTAACGAGATGGTCAAACCACTTGATATGTTGTTTCTCCATGAATCTAGTACACTTTGCCGTTCCCACAATGTGTCTTGTTGCATCATTATTTACTCGATCTCGGTGTAGCAGTATACAGGGTTATTTAAAATGTGGATTCACCTTCACTCATGTATATTTACTTTACCTATTAAAAATATACATACAAGAGATAGATAGATAGATAGATAGATAGATAGATAGATAGATAGATAGATAGATAGATAGATAGATAGATAGATAGATAGATAGATAGATAGATAGATAGATAGATAGATAGATAGATAGATAGATAGATAGATAGATAGATAGATAGATAGATAGATAGATAGATAGATAGATAGATAGATAGATAGATAGATAGATAGATAGATAGATAGATAGATAGATAGATAGATAGATAGATAGATAGATAGATAGATAGATAGATAGATAGATAGATAGATAGATAGATAGATAGATAGATAGATAGATAGATAGATAGATAGATAGATAGATAGATAGATAGATAGATAGATAGATAGATAGATAGATAGATAGATAGATAGATAGATAGATAGATAGATAGATAGATAGATAGATAGATAGATAGATAGATAGATAGATAGATAGATAGATAGATAGATAGATAGATAGATAGATAGATAGATAGATAGATAGACAGATAGATAGATAGACAGATAGATAGATAGATAGATAGATAGACAGACAGATAGATAGACAGACAGATAGATAGACAGACAGATAGATAGACAGACAGATAGATAGACAGACAGATAGATAGACAGACAGATAGATAGACAGACAGATAGATAGACAGACAGATAGATAGACAGACAGATAGATAGACAGACAGATAGATAGACAGACAGATAGATAGACAGACAGATAGATAGACAGACAGATAGATAGACAGACAGATAGATAGACAGACAGATAGATAGACAGACAGATAGATAGACAGACAGATAGATAGACAGACAGATAGATAGACAGACAGATAGATAGACAGACAGATAGATAGACAGACAGATAGATAGACAGACAGATAGATAGACAGACAGATAGATAGATAGACAGATAGATAGATAGACAGATAGATAGATAGATAGATAGATAGATAGATAGATAGATAGATAGATAGATAGATAGATAGATAGATAGATAGATAGATAGATAGATAGATAGATAGATAGATAGATAGATAGATAGATAGATAGATAGATAGATAGATAGATAGATAGATAGATAGATAGATAGATAGATAGATAGATAGATAGATAGATAGATGGATAGATAGATGGATAGATAGATGGATAGATAGATGGATAGATAGATGGATGGATAGATGGATGGATGGATGGATGGATGGATGGATGGATGGATGGATGGATGGATGGATGGATGGATGGATGGATGGATGGATGGATGGATGGATGGATGGATGGATGGATGGATGGATGGATGGATGGATGGATGGATGGATAGATGGATGGATAGGATAGATAGATAGATAGATAGATAGATAGATAGATAGATAGATAGATAGATAGATAGATAGATAGATAGATAGATAGATAGATAGATAGATAGATAGATAGATAGATAGATAGATAGATAGATAGATAGATAGATAGATAGATAGATAGATAGATAGATAGATAGATAGATAGATAGATAGATAGATAGATAGATAGATAGATAGATAGATAGATAGATAGATAGATAGATAGATAGATAGATAGATAGATAGATAGATAGATAGATAGATAGATAGATAGATAGATAGATAGATAGATAGATAGATAGATAGATAGATAGATAGATAGATAGATAGATAGATAGATAGATAGATAGATAGATAGATAGATAGATAGATAGATAGATAGATAGATAGATAGATAGATAGATAGATAGATAGATAGATAGATAGATAGATAGATAGATAGATAGATAGATAGATAGATAGATAGATAGATAGATAGATAGATAGATAGATAGATAGATAGATAGATAGATAGATAGATAGATAGATAGATAGATTAGAGAGAGAGAGAGAGAGAGAGAGAGAGAGAGACAGAGAGAGAGAGAGAGAGAGAGATGGGACAGAGTTGTGTAGGTCCATTATAGACAGCCTTCATTGTGAAGACAACTGCTGAACAATTAGTTAGAGGGTGCGGTGGAACCACAAGATAACAGGCCAGTGCAGAGACATTCGTCCTCCACCGACAACACACATTCGGCATTGCAAAGTTGGCCCATTCTTTATCCGCACTGCCACGGAGACATCCCAATCTGTTATCACTGTGCAAACATGGCTGCGGAAAATGATGAATTAGGAGAAGACAGCCGGGAGGCCCAAAAAATAAATTTATGCATAAGTATTTAAAATAAATAAGTGCACCAAACAAGCATGAAATGCAATGCGACAAGGGTTCAGGAACTGACAAGAAAAGAAATAGCTACTGTTATTGAGATATGTTATAGATCAAATTAATTCTTCTGAAACATTCATTATAAATTAACTTTAAAAGAGAAATAAAGATGCAGCGGCACCTTTAGTAGGGCTTTTGACGCTTTGAACCCCTTTAATTTTTTTTAAGAGAAGCGAGTGACAACCCGTCCCCCTCCCCCATCCCCAAAAAAGTATCCAAAGCTAGGTTAAGGTATAAGCTAAATAGGCTACAGCTTTGGGCATAGCTATTTAACTGGTGGCTCATGGGTTAAATCTGGCTTTGGACGCAACGGAACAACGTAGGGGACGGGCCTCGGTGAGCTGGTCCGGGTGTCTAGCGGAAAAGGGTTTCTCACCCCTTGAAAGTCCATCGTGTCCGAATTGTCTGCCAGTGATCCTCTGCCACCTGCTAACAAAAGTCCAACATGTGTCCGGTAAACCAATCGTAAGCTTGTCGCTCGGTCGTCCAGGTATGCTGACTGCTTTAATTAGGCTGCCGCGACGACTTCGTATCTCACAGTACCTTCTGCAAACCACCAAGTCGTCTTGTCCCTATCCGAAAGAAAAACACCATCCGGTAAATTCTTGCAGCAGGGTACCAGCCCTGAGCTTCATGAGCTCAGGTGGGCCCACCTCCGAAAGTGTATAGGAGAATCGTGGGCCGAAACACTTGTCGACGAGGATATCTTCTACTGATGACTGGTAGAACCCTGCTGTACTTGCTCCCTGTGAGTTTATTCCTAATGGCGAGCGGGCACCTAGCTATGGCGTATTGCCAGTTGTATTGTATTAACTCTTTGAGTCCCAAGAAACGTTCAAAGGTCCCCTTCTAGAGGCCCAATGAACGCAAGATGCGACGATTTTACTTCAATATTGGGCCTCTGATGAAAAACTCCCTGAGACTCAAAGAGTTAATGATCTTTCTAGGCTAGGCTTGGTCACTGACCCGTGACGATCCCAATAAAAAAAAAAAGTTGAACTCCTAAGTAAACTTAAGTGAATAGCCTTAGCTCAGAGTTTCAGAACATGTACGTGCCTACAAGAAATTCATAAATCTTTTTTTTCCCCCACAAATGCAATTTTATTTTTAATTTGTTTTAAATGTCATGTTATTGAAGTATATATACAATTTCGCCACATAAATTCTCTAACTATATTATTATTAATTTAGGCATATTATCTCAGGCCTGTATTAATTCTTGTTTCTGCCTATTGCAATTAAAAAAAATAAGCAATGCAAATTAATTGAGCAGACGATACCGAACGCAAAGAAGAAGAACAAGAAGAGGAACAGATAATCATAAATGCCAGCTACCAGCTTTTGTTAACTTCAGTTTTCTCAGCCACTATTATTTTCTGTGATTTATTCTATAATTTACTTTTATGAAACTTAAACGACAACATATTTCCACTGTCGGCTCTGTGGCTAAGTCGATGCGAACGCTTAGTAAAGCCAGGATGCCGGGTTCGATCCAAGCTGCGGGCCATGCGCCTTGCGTTGGTTTCGACAGTGGTATCAAGAAAGCCGACCGTCCAGTAGGCAATGGCAAACTACTGAATGTAAATTTGCCTAGAAAAACTACACAACAGCCAGGGGCTGTTGGGGTTGGTTCTGCAAAGTCCTGTAAAGGATACGCAACTAACCTATATATTTCCACTATTCACACATCAAAAAGTGTATATAGTTTAAAATTTTCGAAGGCAGGTAGGTAGGCAGTGGTACCCCACCAGGACATCACACAAGCGATAAACACTCGGGTACACAAAGTGCCACCATACAGATGAGGATCACCCGTGGCGATGTCCCAGAAATCCTTTTCAGCCGTTGTGCCATATCTATGCCCCGGCTATATTCAGGGCCCCCGGTAGAAGCCAGGGTAGGGCTTCAAAAAAAAAAAAAAAAAAAAAAAAAAAGAAATTGCATCTCACGAGGGGAGGACTTTATTTATATTTTTTCTTTCTTTCTGAGACTGGCTAATGTTATTTAAAACGATAGGGGCCTCAGGGCTTATAAGGTTTAGGACTTTTTCAAGTCATATTCGACCTCGGCTCTCCCATAGATATAGATACGTTGTCTTTCAAAGTATCTCTCTATTATTAATATTATTATTATTATTATTATTATTATTATTATTATTATTATTATGCACATCATCATCATCATCATCAGGTGCCTTGCCGACTGGCGTGGGCGATCATGCCTCTCCACAATCTGGGATCTCCTGCAGCATGTATCAGTTCGTGTGTCAACACACCTCCATGACATGCAACAAGACTGTCAAGCATCTTTTCTCGTTGCCTTACTCTATACCTCCTTTCACAGATCTTTCCAATGTTCACATCATGTTCTATTTTCCCTTTTCTCATGGCCGAAAAATGATGACTGTCTCTTTCCGATGTCTGTGATAAGTTGTCTTCAGGCTCCCGCCTCTTTCAAAATCTCCTGTTTGCTCTTTTTGGCTGTCCAAGGTATTGTCAGCATACTTATGTAAAAGCATATCTCTGAGGCCTCAAGAAATTGTTTGGCCTGCCTACCTATTGTCCAGGATTTACGCACATAAACAGGGCTTTTCCCAATTGCCAATCCCCGAAAATTCTACAACAACAATTTGACTTGTTGATGTATTCTTGTTTTGTTTTTGTTGTATCCGCTTTTTTGAGATGGAGGGCGTTATAAAACACTAGTGACACATCGGTAAGCACGCCGCAGAACCAACCCTGACATTTCTTGGCTGTTAGTGGTTTTATTAGGTAATTGTACGTTCAGTAGTCTTGCGATTGCCAACAGTCAGCTCTCACACCACTGTCGGAGCCAACGCAAGATGGTCTGCTGCCAAATCGTCTACAGCTGGGATCGAACCCGCCACCATGAAACTGCGAAGAGCAACGCGTAGGCCACAGACACGAACACAAAAACAGGTTATGAAAAATAGAACGTGTGTGTGTGTGTGTGTGTGTTTGTGTGAGAGAGTGTGTGTGAAAGAGTGTGTGTGGGTTTGTGTGTGTTTGTGTGTGAGAGAGTGTGTGTGAGAGCGTGTATGTGTGGGTTTGTGTGTGTGGGTGTGTGTGTGATCATGTTTGTGTGTGAGAGTGTGTGTGTGTGGGTTTGTGTGTGTCTGTGTATGTGTTGGTGTTTGCGTGTGTGTGTGTGTGTGTGTGTGTGTGTGTGTGTGTGTGTGTGTGTGAAAGAGAGATAACTTCTTTAAAAATACTCTAAAAATCTAATGCCTTTTCTACTTAACTTTAATTACACGCTTGTTTTTCTGTTTAAAATATCCTGATCAAATTAAACATGGGAATCGCTACAATCTGGACAAGTCATTGACCGACACCTTAACCCAAACACTCAATTCGTTCCACCCTCTGACACTAACGCCAGACATAATCATATATTGCATCCCCTCAATAGCCATAAGCATCCTCTAATTGATTGGCTACATGGTGTGAACGAGCCATTGAGCTGCAGTCGAGAAAACGATGCGACATTGGCGTTTCCAAATTCTAGCCAAATCTTATGGGTTTCAAATCAGAGAGGAAACAGTGCATGCTTCCTCTAAATGGTTTGCATTACGCTGATCAATATGTGATGAGCTTTCCAACAATGGGAGGTGAGATATTGGACGTGCGATTTTTCCACAGTGGTCTGGACATTAGTGATGTTGGGCAAACTATTGCTGGATATCGCTAAGTTAGGATTTTGTATGCTTTCTTGTGTTATGTAATATACTAGGTTAAAAAAAGTGTCTCTGTGAATGAAGGTGTGTTGTCAGTGATACGACTTACATTAAATTATTTGAAACATCTTATGAAGTCGGGCCCAGAAAGAGAGCGACTTCCCTTGCCATTCATCCATGGTAGTGTCGTAGGGCCAGTCCTATATTGCAGGGGGGGGGTGCACGTTTAGTGAGCGTCCAGCAACACAACGTACCTTCTTCTTCTTTTGCATCATCTTCTTCTTCTTCTTCTTCTTCTTCTTCTTCTTCTTCTTCTTCTTCTTCTTCTTCTTCTTCTTCTTCTTCTTCTTCTTCTTCTTCTTCTTCTTCTTCTTCTTCTTCTTCTTCTTCTTCTTCTTCTTCTTCTTCTTCTTCTTCTTCTTCTTTTTCTTCTTCTTCTTCTTCTTCTTTCTTCTTCTTTTCTTCTTCTTCTTCTTCTTCTTTCTTCTTCTTCTTCTTCTTCTTCTTCTTCTTCTTCCTCTTCTTCTTCTTCTTCTTCTTCTTCTTCTTCTTCTTCTTCCTTTTCTTTTTTCTTCTTTCTTTTCTTTCTTCTTCTTCTTCTTCTTCTTCTTCTTCTTCTTCTTCTTCTTCTTCTTCTTCTTCTTCTTCTTCTTCTTCTTCTTCTTCTTCTTCTTCTTCTTCTTCTTCTTCTTCTTCTTCTTCTTCTTCTTCTTCTTCTTCTTCTTCTTCTTCTTCTTTTTTTCTCTTTTTCTTATTATTCTTCTTCTTTTCTTCTTCTTCTTCTTCTTCTTCTTCTTCTTCTTCTTCTTCTTCTTCTTCTTCTTCTTCTTCTTCTTCTTCTTCTTCTTC
>CAJHNH020000579.1:192500-222500 GCA_905116865.2 Candidula unifasciata
TCGATTTTAAAATTTGTTCTAGGATTTTCGTTTTGCAAATAGTCGGTCTTTCGCAACACCGACATGCGTGACGAAGGAAGATGGATTAGGAAATATTTGCTCATGGATTATCTGTATTAAAATATCTGCTAGTTAGAAGGCTTAAGCGAATTTCTCAAGCTTGGCCAGAAAACATTAAATAACGAAGGATACTTTCGCCATTTGAGTCTCATAGACTGTGGTGCATGCACATATTCATAGATAAAGTAAAGTAAAGTAAAGATTCCCTTACACGCCCTTAGGCGCATCGGGCATATGGGAAGAGCCCCCATATTTTTACAGACCAATCGGCACTCGGTGGGTAATGTAGTCAGTATTACGCCGGCCGTCTTTACTTTCCCAGGACATCCATCCTGGTACACATTTGAGGCTGGGTTGACCTGCGACGTCCCATATCACGATAAAAATCCCCGCAGCGCGCAGTGGGTTTCGATCGCGGTACGTTGGATTACGAGTCAGACACGGACGCCGCACACATTCATAGATGGCTCTCACAAATAATGCTGCGTGCAGTTGTGGGGCACCAAATAAATTTATGTTGAATAAATTAAAACATCACTAAGATTGTGTGAATCAGAGTTTCGAAATCTTCACCCAACCAGCGACAATACCACAGGAGATTTCAGTAAAATTTACATTCTTGAACCGAACGACGCAGTTCATTTAACGAGCCCACGTCTTTAACAACGCAAGGCAAACGACCTAACCACTCTGACTTCCACCTAATTCTCTCTAATCTTCTAACTGTAATTGTTTTAGTACATCACTACTTGTCCCGCATTACGCTTGTCTTTTATTTTCCTCACCTTATATAAAAAAGTAAAGGACCCTTTTCCACGCCTTAGGCTTATAGGGCATATAGGGCTAGACCTATATTTGTGTAGACCAATCGGCACAAGATGGGTAATCTGGTCAACATCACGCCTGATCTCATTTGCTAATTAGTTTTGTGGCTAGCTGTTTTCGCGTAGACGATGAAAGAGAGAGAGAGAGAGAGAGAGAGAGAGAGAGAGAGAGAGAGAGAGAGAGAGAGAGAAAGAGAGAGAGAGAGAGAGAGAGAGAGAGACCGGCAATTTGAGAAAGAGTGAAGCAGATTAATACAACAAAGAAAGAAGGAAACAGAATTTTATAGATCAAGAAGACCAACCAGCAATACAGGACCACAGACATGCGTACAGCAGACAGATTTCATTGAAACATACAGATGCTATTTCAGTACATAAATACAGTATTTAAATCAATCGTAATTTACCGATTTTCGAATCGAAATCTTAGCACACCGGACATACCCATAGTTGCTCCGTCTCCCGCAGCAAATGTCTTAAGGTGTAGATGGTAACTGTTTCAGTAGAAAACTGACTTTGCACACGTCGTTCTGATCCTCTCACACGTTCTTTCTTGCTGCATCCACACCTAATTACTCGTTCACACATTCTTTCTGTACACAGCCATAAAGAAGAGTTCCACATCTGGAGGACTTGACAGGACCAAGTCAACCTAATCGCTAATTTATCTGACATTAAAATTGTCATTTCACCGACTTTCACAATATTCAGAATCATCCCACCAACCCAACAGCCTAGCAAACAATGCTTT
This sequence comes from Candidula unifasciata, assembly GCA_905116865.2. Lineage (NCBI taxonomy): Eukaryota > Metazoa > Mollusca > Gastropoda > Stylommatophora > Geomitridae > Candidula > Candidula unifasciata. The sequence goes on from CAJHNH020000579.1 coordinate 194,136, forward strand.
CCGTTGAAACGTTTGCCATCATTTATTTATGTTTGCTGTTAAGGCCGAAGTCACACTTGACTTGAAGGCTACAGATAAAAATCGAACATAGCAAATACATTGTTGCAATGATTAACTTGCTTGCTTGTCCGGGAGTGATAGTATAATTTAGCTGGTTGGTATCGATCTTTTGACTCTTTCATTCAATGCCAGAGTGTGAAACAATGGCGAACATTTGCCTCCAGAGACACAGAATCTTTATGAATAAATTATAGCCAGCGCTGACTTTCGTAGATGGAAATGGATTTCAAAAGAGTAATCGAGTGCTGGAGCACGACATAGTTGATTAGCAATCGGTGTCCTTCGTCTATGTGTATTATGACAATGAACTTGCTTGCGTGTTTTTATTTTGTTCTATCTGATCGCTGCCTTATGCATTTGATGCGCGTGCGAGTTGTTGCATTTTGCTGGGGCTACTATGTTTGACTTTTCACATTTAGCAGAAACGGACATTTTATGTGCTTTTCACTTGCACATGAACGGACCAATTTCGGGAGTGGGTGGGGGGTGGGGGTGGGGGGGGGGGTGGGTGTCACGTTTTTCGATAAAGCTGGAACCTCGACTGATTGTCTGATTGCTTGTTTTATCTACAACGAGCGGCTTGCAATGTGGATAGAATGATAAGCTCTCATTATGAGACCTGTATTCGAATCTTCTGGTGAGGTATACATTTCTTTGTCTATTGAAGGCAACATAAATAAATTTAAAAAAAAAAATCACAATCATAATCTGCACAACTTGTTGCCACACAAAAATTCCTCAAGGCAATCGCGTAAAGTAAATAAATAAACGAGCCTTTACACGCCAGAGACGCAAAGGGTATTTGAGTCTAGAGTCATATTTTTTAAGACGCACTTCTGATGGGTGATGTGGTCAACATCACATCGGCCGCCTTTACCACCCAGGACTTTACCTGGTACCCATCTTAACTCTTTGAGTCCCAGGGGGTTTAGCATCATAGGCCCAGGGACGTAGTAAAGAGAGTCATTAAATCGGCGCATCATGCGTTCATTGGGCTTTTAGGTACGAATATATGAACGTATGATGCGTTTCTTTGGACTCAAAAAGTTAAGTTGGGTCAACCTGGGAATCCAGATCATTTTTTAAACAACAAAAAAGTACCATGCGCATTCAACCGACGTTCAGATCTGCAGGCGAACAGACGACCCTACCATTAAATTAATTTATGGGCAGTCTCTACATTAAAGGTTGGTTACAGGGAACCTACTGCCGTCATTTGGCGAGGCTCCAATCTCTTCCACTGCGTGACCTCTAACCTCTGCCTGAAAGCCACGAGAACATAAATCTAACCCTCTATGTAAGATATTGTTAAACGCATTCACTAACATATAGGACACATAGCCGTAGTATCACTCACTTAAGAGTAGTATATACATGTTTCTTCTTCCTCTAGCTCACACTTAGAATGGCGAGTGACACATTTTATTTCTGCTTTTTATCCCCCAATGGAGCATAGGCCAACAACCAACTGACGCCAAGGCGACCTATCCTGATATTGCAAGCAGATCACCTCTTGTCCACCCTGGCTATTTTCACTTCATTCTCTAGCTGCCTTCTGCTTGTGTTGTTTGGTATCTCTTTTATTTCTGTGCCCCTCTAGGTTTCGCTGGAAAGACTTTCCCCAAACTTGTGTCCTATCCATCGCCATCGTCTTTTCTTAACCTCTTCATTGACCGTAATTTGTTTCGTTCTTTCCCAAAGTTCCACATTAGTGATTCTATCATACCAGTTAATCCCCTCTGTTCCACACAGGCACCAGTTAATCCCCTCTGTTCCACACAGGCACCAGTTAATTCCCTCTGTTCCACACAGGCACCAGTTAATCCCCTCTGTTCCACACAGGCACCAGTTAATCTTCTCTGTTCCACACAGGCACCAGTTAATTCCCTCTGTTCCACACAGGCACCAGTTAATTCCCTCTGTTCCACACAGGCACCAGTTAATCCCCTCTGTTCCACACAGGCACCAGTTAATTCCCTCTGTTCCACACAGGCACCAGTTAATCCCCTCTGTTCCACACAGGCACCAGTTAATCCCCTCTGTTCCACACAGGCACCAGTTAATCCCCTCTGTTCCACACAGGCACCAGTTAATCCCCTCTGTTCCACACAGGCACCAGTTAATCCCCTCTGTTCCACACAGGCACCAGTTAATGAAAGTTTGTTGTTTATCAGTGATTGTTTTAGTTCGTCTCCGTGTTGACACACCATACCATTAGTGCTGACTAGACATAAAATCAAACATTTTAAAACTAGTTTTAATTTCCTAGTGCTATAAAAGTCACTCTTGCCTTTTTTGTATTCATATTTTAATATCTCTATCAGTTCCCTTATCTTAGATTACATTACAACACCAATAGGTATAGGATATTAAGAGACAATAATTTCGACCCAAGACATTTCATTTCGCTAAATCCCAAATCAGTCGCATTTTAAGGCATGCTTGTTTGGGGAGAAGGAGTAATAGGTCTTTTCAGGCCCCCACACCCATCCACATCATAGGGTTTTCGAACACATGGAAGTGTGTGCAGTAAAGACAGCCGTTTACAAAAACAATACAAAACAAATCGTCAGTAACTGGAATCGAACCCGGCACCCTAGCATTACAAAGCGAGTTCGCAACCCCCAAGTCACAGAAGCCGACGAACCAGGTAAAGTTCTGGGAAATGAAGACTGATTGGCACCTTTACGTCTTTCCAGACGATAATGCTATTCTGCGCTATGAGGAGGCATGAGACTCACAGCACATGGTGATGGCTAGTGTGACTAGCAAGACCCGCCCGCGTTGAGACAAGTCTTCCACAATTATATCATGGGATTTCGAGACCATTGTTGTCAACATTTGTATTTAATCTGGTGCTTCTCAGACGCTCAGCTCTCATCTTTTCTGCATTCATTTTTTACTTCTTTCTCATTCCCTTCCTGATATGTCCTCTCCACACAACACGGTCCATGGCATTTTGTTTCTACGAGTCAATCTCAATACCTGTATCATTCATGTCCAGCTTGCACACTTCTTTGTATCGTAGTAGAGGTGGGCCACGACGTCTTCTATCCGTCTTTAGTTCACCATAAAGGATGTCCATAGGGCTCGGCCATCCTCCATTTTTCAGGTGTGACCCCCCCCCCCCACTCCCCCCCCCACCTGGGAAATAAAGGCAGCCTTTGTTATGCTGACCACAATATCCACCGAGTGCCGATTAGTCTATAAATGTAGGTCTACCAGTACATGCCCAATACCTCTAAAGGCTTGGATAAGGCTCCTTTTATCTTACACTTTGACGAACAGGAGCGAACCCGGGATTGAACCCGGACCACAAGGAGTTCGTCACCCGGTATCCGCGCAATCCGGTTTAGCCAACTACGCTAGAGAGCCGGACTACTGATATAGTCAAAGCGTACATGTGAAGTATCTACTGGGCAATAACAATAGAAGAATTCCAAGGCATTAAAAAAATAATAATAATAGTTATTCTTTAGCTTTATTAACCGCGCAGCGAAATACTCCTAACAAATACATAACAAGCAATAGAAATTGTTTTTTGAAGTGAGGAATGAAAACGGAAGGCAGGCGAGAAAAGCAAACTAGATATTTGAATTACTGCGTCGTGTTCTGCTTAACGCCGGGTTGTCACGAAGTGATAAACACGTGACTGTAAGTCGCGGGAGACTGAACATTAAACCAGCCTGGCGTAGTTGCTGAATGGCAATTACAGGATGGAATAATAGTGTTTGTAACTCATTGTTTTTATATAAAATGAATTGCATGTTTATTTATGTGTGTGTGTCAGGGCCGGCGGGGAGGGGGGATGGGAGTGGCGCAAGCAGGTGTGAGTGAGTGTGTGCGTGTGTATGTGTGTGAGTTTGTGTGTGTGTGTGTGTGGGTGGTGTGTGTGTGTGTGTGGGGGGGTGGCGCAAGCAGGTGTGAGTGAGTGTGTGCGTGTGTATGTGTGTGAGTTTGTGTGGGTGGGTGGTGGGTGTGTGTGTGTCTGTGGGTGTGTGTGGGGGGAGGGGGGCCAGTTGTAAGTGAGTGAGTGTGTGTGTCTGTGTGTGTTTGTCTGTTTGTGTGTGTCTGTGTGTTTTGGAAAAGATGTATGTAATGACATCATCCGTGCGTTCACCCCAGAAACATATTGTTTTTCAACTTTGTTTTACGGATTTATGTGTGACAAAAATGTATAATGTAAGTTTAACATTACTTTGTGGTTCATAGTTGCTGGCACAGGTAGCTGGTAGAGCAGAGTGGGGGGTGGGTGGGAAGTGTTCTATTCCTTCGAAGGAGAGTGCTATACTATAAAAACTTGGGACAACAGTGAGGATATTTCTAGTATTTTTTGTCCTGTCTGTATCCTTAGAAGTGGTTCAATGTCTGGCTCTATGGCTAATAGTAATTGTTCTACTTCTTCTAACACCTGAGATCTTTCCTTTTTCAACACAGTACCTCCTCCTTTAGCCACAGCAGCCGTCTGTAGGGCAAATTTATTCTGTAAGATAGCATAGATTAGAGACGGAACTATATCGTATTGCTTGCCGAGATCAGAAAAACGAACACCATTCTCATATTTATTTATTTTTTTCCCTTCTTAATTTTACTCTAATAGGCTTAAGCTTCTTTACAACAGTGTCACTGACGACTGATCACTTTTTTTGGCAGCCATAAAAAAGCCATAAAAACTGTATCAAAAACAAAGCAAGCGACAAAACTTGTTCACATCGGTGAAACCTGAGTACAACTGATGCTGTTTCTTAGCCGAAAACGTGGTCCAAAAGCCATATTTATTCGCGAGGAGTTATTTTCTTCTTCTTCAGAAAAGGCGTTCGTGGGCCCATTTGCTCGTGACTAGAGGCGTTCGTGTGCCGACTTGTTTGTGACTAGAGGCCGTCGTGGGCATTTTGTTCGTAACTAGATGCGTTCGTGGGCCTTTTGTTAGTGACTAAAGGCGTTCGTGGGCCTTTTGTTTCGTGACTCGAGGCGTTCGTGGGCCTTTTGCATTTTTTCGTTGACTAGAGGCGTTCGTGGGCCCTTGACTAGGCCGTCGTGGGCACTGTATACACTAGAGTACATTCTGGGCGACTTGTTTGTGACTTCCGTTTGATTTTTGTTCGTAACTAGAGGCGTTTCGTGGCCGACTTGTTTGTGAAGAGGCCGTCGTAAATCGTAGGGCCTTTTTTATTTATCGGCTTCGCCTCACTTCTTCAAAAATCCATACCTTTCTGAACTTTGTGGCTAAGTCTTACTTCTCAATTTCTAGCCTTCCCTTTTATTATTTCCTCATAATAATGTTTATCGCACATAATAATCATTGATGCAAAGCATCATTTGTCTCTTGTATACCCTGCACCGAAAGTCCCAATCAAAATCTTTGAATTTTCTCACACAAACCACCTCGTCGATTTAGAAACTTGCCAATAAAACAATGTATAATACAATGCTGGGCATAAAGACGTGACTGAAGTGCTCATTCATTCTATCTGTGGCCACAAACTCCAAACAATGGCCCACAGTTTTGTCTCTGGTTCAAATAACGGTCAAGTCCTATCCCAGCATGAATTCAGATTTATGCCAAGTTATTCTTTTTTCTGAAGTCCGACGTGCTTCCGTAAGCAAGCTAGCAGCAGTAGAGATACGTGAACTTCAACAGGAAAACTCAAGTGCTTTTCACAACAGAAGTTGTGTAAGGAAGTGGTTTAAGCAAAGTACCTGAAGCAGATTACGTTTTCATTGTAATTCTTTCACTTCTGTATTTTTTTTTTCTTCCTCATTGCATCCTGAGCAGAACAAAAAGACAAATTGCCTTTGAAGACTGATGAACATTAGATGGCATGGGTCTAAGGCAGGTAAAGAAATAAGATAAATGTCTAAACATGTGCTGGAATTGTCACGAAGTGAAAACCAAAACCTACACAGTGGACTATTCGTGACGTTGACGCCCCTAGCGGGCAGGTCACATTTCAAATTTAAACCCGTTCAGTTGGGTATATAGTCCCTTATATTGATATATACCTCTATCTTGTGGAATAAATATTTCTAGACCCTCTAGTTGTTTTGAGAAGTCTACATTTTCAAACTTGCAACTGTGGGATAGATATTCTCTGGAATAATATTCCGAATTCCTGAAAGCCTTTTTACTCCTTGGGGCACTAATACAGGACTTTTTTTTCTAGAGACGCCAAGCAAAATCTGGCGGGGTCATTCTTTGCCAGACCTCTGAGGCATCTAGATGTATTTAGCTCTCTGATTAAACCTTGGCGCATTCAAAATACCAGTTTAATCTTTGAAGGATTCCTAAGCTTGGGATGATACCTCCTTAGAGGTCAGGCAAACGAGTCATAGTACAGCCAACAATCACCAACCCTTACCATCCCTATCACAAAACCTACCCAAAATCCTACCTATTGTTACCACAACAACATGAAAGGAGCTTGTGTGTGAGTTGCAGTGGCTGAGAGACAGTTGTTGCAGGCCACCTGTGTCATCACTCCAAGAAAGCCTTCTTTAGGAGCTTTGTTGGGCTCCAGCACAGTTCCTTTTTTTCTCATATGTGAGAAGATTAGTGTTTACCAGATCAACCAGAGGAAAAGCAGTCTACTGAGTCAGCCTGTTCAAATCCCCATGGACTGAGGGGAGCAGTGACCTACCAAATTGGATAAGTAACATCTGAGAAGATATACCACATGCTCTTTTTTCATGTCTACCCATAAGCACTATGATGATTCCTGAACTCTCTGACATTTGTATGGCTGTTTCATCATCATCTCTTAGACGTTAGTTCCCGAAATCCAGTCACTGGGAACCATCTTGATTGTCTTGATATTTTATATATATGTGTTGAAATTATTACATCTATTCAGAAATTTTCATGGCTGACTTGGGTGTCTCTGTTTCACTATTCTAACTGTCTAGCTTTCCTATCTTTTTATAGTAGTGGGGGTGTCCAGCCAAGTGTGCCTAGGAATATTAGATATTCTGTAGTATCAGAGCTTGAGTTGCTCTACTCCTGAAATAAGTTGAGCGTATATTGGCCACGGGATATCCCTTTGACCACTACGAGCCGACGCCTCAACATTAATTATTTCAGAGTGCTGTTGGTTCATAAGGAGAAATCCTTAAATCAGGCACGCGACACGAGCGGTATGTGACAGGAATAACCAGCCGTAAGATTATGGCGAAACAGTTTAAGGAGGAACAGACAGAGAATTTACAGACAGCACTTACATCCATCCATTTATGAAAACAAAAACGTGGCGCGGTGATTTCGGTCACAGGCATGAGGCAAAGTTAAGTCTGATGTGAGGTGTATAAGGAGATACTCCGTACCCCACTCGGGCGCCAGTCCTTCACTGTTCTGGTTTTACAGAACCTCATGCAAGACTCCTGTTGCACGTCCCCGTCGTGCGCCACGGATAATGTCTCAAATGAGCATTAACAGAGTTGGCAGGGGATCTCGGAGCTGGCGGCCCCCAGAGGTGTAGTGTCCCTTCTGGCTCTCACCAGCCCGCCCCCAAACGCATGGGTGAAAAGTCTAACAAAACTCAAAATTGCTTGCTAAATATACCATCAAATGACAACTCTTGGTTAAAATTCGGGAGGGAATTTAAAACTGTGCTGCTGAGACTCAACCCTGACCGAGAGATTTACCTGCAGCCAAGACGAGTAACATCTCTTGTGGGCGACTTCTCGCAGCAAGATCCTACCCACGTACATCTTTTGTCAATCCTTAGTGTCGTCGTCACCGCGCTGAGGTACACCATGGCAGCAACTTTTCATATGCTGGTTTGGAAATGTCCGACAAAGTTATACCCCACGGCACACATGCAAGCTCAGAGTCCGACGATCATAATTCGTACCGATTAGGAAAATTCCGAATGTCCGTATCCACTGGTCCAACTCGCCCGAGTGTTGGGACCAAACAGGTGAAGCCACGCCTGACGCATTTTTCTTCCCAATTTTGTCGTGCTAAGGGCATAGCTGAAACAACGTTAAAGGTGTCTAACGTAAGATGAAAAAGAATTCCTATTTGTGTGGCCACAAACGTCCTAGACCTGAGGGCTGCTCCTCGCTGATCTCCGGAGAGCGCAGCCTTGTAGCGCGGGAAGCTCAATACACGGTTGTGAGGTTAAGCAGTCATGGGCAGGACGTGACGATTCCTTTGGTGAGCCCAGAACCAGAGCATCATGTGTCGGCTCTGCATTGATGGAAGCCTCCTTGGATGGCGGGGAATGCCCATGATCTGCCCCTGCCTTCCCTTGAGGGCTGAAAACTCTACATAGAGCTGCCTTAAGGACGACATGCCGGGGTCCACACCTGTTAAAAGTCAAAGAGGACACCACACAAATGAGGTAACATCTCGACCCACACAAAACAATGGCCACAGTCAACCTAGTAATAGGCTTGACGTCTTCCTCCGAAGTCAGAGTACATCTGCCGGAGAGGCGGGGAACGAGTACTGCAAACAAATAAGCCAGTAAAACGGATGTACACGCAAAACTCAGGTCAAGGTAAAAGCCAAAAGTCCATTTTGGACGAACAGCCGTGACTTACCGCCGGAATTCACAGCCGGTGAACAAGAAGAAGAAGAAGAAGAAGAAGAAAACAAAAACAAAACGAACACTTTCAACCTACTGCGAGCCGTATCGGCTTTAATTGTGGTCTTTATTCTTTGTGCCAAATATATTTGGCTAAAAATGGCAATTGCACCAAAACGTGTGGCTTGGACAGGTAGTCTAGTACCTGGTGATGGGTGTTGGGAAGGGGCTGGTATGTACCATATATATATATATATATTCCAGACACTGAAATGGGAAATAAATATATTGAAGACATTACTACGTCCAAGAGAAATCCTACGACAACGTTGAAGAGAGAAGCCAAAAGTACCGGCCTGGATTCTATCCATGATACTGAAAAGATCACCAGGATATTAATAGGTATAGCAATGGATCGTTTTGTTTCGTTTATTTTGCTATACATTTTCGTCGGTATCTATAGACGCGATTGCGACCCGAAAATTTGAAAACCAATTGTCTGTTATTCAGAAAATATTTTTCTGTGCTTTTTACGTGAAAGATAAAATCGGAAAAGTTATTAGAAGTTATTGGAGAGATGCCAGGCTTTGACCTGAGATGGTTTTGACGCGTATAAAATAAATCGATTTTTTTTTGTTGGCAGCACGCAGTGAATAACGGTAAGTAATTTCGTAAATATCTTTTTAATTAGACTGATTACCGCAATGTGTGGTCTATTTTTGAATTCTGCGTTAATTTTTATATAAGTGTGGGAAATTTCACAAAGATTGGCAATACAGCACATGTTTAAAAAAATTGTTTAGTAGCATCACTGTTTTCGCTTCAAATCCAATGACGGTAAGTAATTTCGTAAATATCTTCTTAATTAGCCTGATTACAGCAATGTATGGTGTATTTTTGAATTGTGCGTTAATTTTTATATAAGTGTGGGAAATTTCACAAAGATTGGCAATACAGCACATGTTTAAAAAAATTGTTTAGTGGCATCACTGTTTTCGCTTCAAATGCAATGACGGTAAGTAATTTCGTAAATATCTTCTTAATTAGCCAGATTACCGCAATGTGTGGTGTATTTTTGAATTGTGCGTTAAATTTTATATAAGTGTGGGAAATCTCACAAAGATTGGCAATACAGCACATGTTTAAAAAAAATTGTTTAGTGGCATCACTGTTTTCGCTTCAAATGCAATGACGGTAAGTAATTTCGTAAATATCTTCTTAATTAGCCAGATTACCGCAATGTGTGGTGTATTTTTGAATTGTGCGTTAAATTTTATATAAGTGTGGGAAATCTCACAAAGATTGGCAATACAGCACATGTTTAAAAAAAATTGTTTAGTGGCATCACTGCTTTCGCTTCAAATCCAATGACGTTAAGTAATTTCGTAAATATCTTCTTAATTAGCCAGATTACCGCAATGTGTGGTGTATTTTTGAATTCTGCGTTAATTGTTATATAAGTGTGGGAAATTTCACAAAGATAGGCAATGTTTAAAAAAATTGTTTTGTGGCATCACTGTTTTGGCTTCAAATCCAATGTGTTTGCACTAGGAGACCGTTTTTGCCGCTTTATAATTAACTTAAAGTAATTATTAAATTACCTAACGTTATTTTAATCATTTTTTTTAAAATCCACAACCATTGTAGCATTTGTTCATGCATCTGTCATTATTTAGAGCCCTTCGTATTCTCTGTTGGAGATATTTTTGCCTGATCACCCCCAGATCCCAATAATTAATTTAGGCCATCATTGGTAAGATGATTCTTTGGTAATTATCTTAGGATGCTTAGTAAATTGACAATGTTATGTGAGTTACTTTTTAAACATCTACAAACATTGTACCATTTTTTGCATGTGTTTGTCATTATTTAGAGTTTACAGAATTTTATGTTGGAGATATTTTTACCTACCCATATCTTGATCACGAATTTCCCAAATTCTGGCACTAAATTCAACATTTTTTTTTTGGGGGGGGGGGGAGGGGGGGACCAAGCATATAAAACCTAATCTAAAACAGAGTATAATTGTGTTTATTACAAGTAAAAGCACCTAATTCCAATATGACATTCCTTATGTATTTTTTTATAATAGGTATACTGTATATTTACAGTCATGACAAGACGGACAGCTAAGCATCTCAGAGATCATCTTTCAGTTTTTGAAGCTGGATACCCTATACAGAAAGGCTACATTGCTCGACGGCTGCTAGTGGATGATTATTCTATATCTAATGTTTTCAGTGAAGTCCAAAGTCTGGTGCAGGCAGCAGAACCCAGCAAGTGTTTGAATGAGGGAAGTCTTACAACTAGTTTGCATAAATTTAAAAGATTGATTTTGCATTTAAAAAAAATGTTTAACAAAAGAATGGCAGTCACTTATTAGACTCTTCCTTGAACCATTTCCTATCACATTCATGAGCCTCCCTGTCATGCCTGAGCTACAACCTGGACATACTTTACCAATACAGCACTCTAAATCATGTATGCCAGGAATGCAGCCATTATTAGAACCAGATACCCAACAGAGATCAGCACTCACACCGTTGTCTTCATTAGAAAATGTACCTCATTTTTCACCATCATGCAGATTGCCATCAGGAAAGAAGCTTAAAAGAGATTGTGAAAACTGTGTCATAAAGCAAAGGACAGTTATGAATATGCAATGTGAAAAGAAACGTTTACAACAGGAAATACGAAAACTAAAAATACAGGTAAGAGAAAAGCAACGATCACAGTTTTCCTTGAAAAGACTGAATGAAAAGATCAAGAGGAAGATACAGTCAAGCATTCTGTGGAGAGTAAAATATGAAACCTGGGGTCACTGCCTCTTTTCATTTTTTACCTGTCTCTGTCTTTCGACTTGTTGCTATCCCCACTGTATGTCCTCTCCTGTGGTATTTCCTGGCTCTGCTGTCTCATGCATTCAATTTGCTCAGATCCCATATAATTTTAAGCTGTCTCTGTGTGATTTTATATTCACTAAATACAGTCCTCTGTGTGTCGACTGGTCATGATGCATACCAGTGTAAATGTTTTGCTCTTGGATGCTGAGCAAACAAGGATACTACACAAATATTTTTTTTTTATTACACAATAGCAGTTGTTTTCCGGAGAGTCTGTGGCGAATGTATAATCACATGAAATCCCACTGTATATCAATCATCCGTGCTGTCTCTGTTATTAGTGTATGCCTAGGCTGTTGTCTTATGTACTCCTACACAACAAGAGAGAAGCAGTGAAATGTATATGAAAACAACACTGTATAACAATGATCCTTGTTTAACTATTCCACCTGCCAGATGGATGTTTCCATAGTGACTTTATAGATATAGCAGCAGCGTGTGTGAAGCTGTGGTGAATGTATAATCACATCAAAATCCCACGGTATATCAATTATCCATGCTGTCTCTGTCTGTCTGTCTACATTTTATATGTATCTATCTCAATCTCCCTTTTTTTCAAATGAAAGAACATTAGTGCTATTTATTGTTATCCCTCATGTATGCACGTTATCATTCATTTCTCACTGTGGCATCATTACTAGTTGATACTTTTAGGCGCTTCGTGTAGTAAAGACATTCACATTCATACGCTTTCTATGTTAATTTTGTCAAAAACATATTGCCAAACTGTGTCTTTTTTCTTCTGCCTTCTATACCATAATGGGGCATTAGTCCTCAATCAACTCGCGCTGTCATTATAGTCATTGCTATTATATTTGCTCTTAGTCTTCTTCTTCTTCTTCTTGTTCACCAGCTGTACACTATGGCGTAAAGTTCTGGTTGTTCGTCCACTTGTGGACTGCAGTCCTGCTCCAGAACCTGAGTGTTGCGTATGCATCAGTTTTACAGATCTGATTCAATTGAATGCAGACTGCTGGTTCCTTGCCTCTCAGGCAGATACACTCCGACTTCAAAGGAAGCTCCCCAGTTAGTCGACTCTTACGACATGCTTTTGGGGAGGCAGTGGGTTTATTCTTGTTTTCCCCACAATAGGGCCCCGGAACCCACACGAGGGATTTGCTCTTAGTGTCTTCCCTATCTTTTTAACTTCACTTTCTAGCTCCCTTCTGCATGTCTTTTTATGGTCTTTGTATATTTTTATGCCCCTATTGGTTCCAGTACACAACTCATTGGCAGACAACTATAAATGTATACTGTTTTTGCTGAAAGAAAGTCAATTGATGGTCATTTTCATATGTTAATTAGGTCACGTCAACTGACATTGGCACATTTATATGATCTTTGTGTTCACCTTGTCGGGACGCACAATTTGATATGCATGTCGCCAGGCTCGCTGGCGGATAACCTTACAGGTATAATGTTTTGCTTGAAAATAGTGAGCTGGCGGCCATTTCATATGTTAATTAGGTGCATAATGTATAATATGTTTTTAAAACGTGCATAGACAGTTAGGTCTAACTGTCCTGCTTCCAGCAATATTTGGTTGCTAAGGGATTCGTTCAGAAACAAAAAAGTTATGGCCGTAAAATCAAACATTGAGTCATTTCATCTCACTGGGTCGCAGCTGGAAGCCATGTTTTCTGGATTTTCACTACAATTTTTCTGTCCTGGTGTCCGCCACTAAAATGTTAATATCTCCGCTTAGAATCGACTTACAGGCTTAAATGAGGTACCATTGGATTTGTAATTTTAATTTTTATCTAGCTGTTATAATTTCGTAAGTAAAAACCCAAAAAATAAAACTTCACTACCATCCCTAAAAGGTATACAGTGCGAGCAGTGTGTGGCGTTTAATAGCACAACAGGATTATGAAGATGCTCGACATTTTTACACACACACACACACACACACAAACACACAAACACACACACACAAACACACACACACACACAAACACGCATACATATGTATATATTGTGAAGCCTCCCTAACACGAATTCAAAGTAGCTGAAACATACAGACTTCGTGTTAAAATCATTCATGCTAATTGGAGATTTCTTTTCGTCTTCAGCCCTTGAGGTTCATTGCTGCAGATATCACCCGCATCCTTTCATCTCGTTGGCTGGCCTTCTTCAGCATTCCGAGCCCTTGAGGTTCATTGCTGCAGATATCAAATGCCTCCACACATCTCTCTGGTTGGCCTTCTCTTTCCAGTTGGTGACACCAAGTGTTTGTCGGTGTGTCTGGATATTATCTCTCCATCGACTTCTTGGTCTGCCTCCTGGTCTACGACAATTCAGCTCCCTTGTGTATAGTTTTAAACCCTCCGTCATCTGACATTCACTCAGTATGCCTCAGTCATTTCAGTTAATTAGCTCTCAATGTACCAGTGATCAGTGGTGATTTAAACATGTTATGAATTTCACGGTTACTCACTGGAGAATAGAACATTTAATTAATACACGTACAGTAGTAGGTCAAGTCATGAATAAAAATTAAAACACGTTTATGTTTTTTCGACGGATCAACATCATGGCGCTCGGGTGTAACCCATAAGTGCTCTGTTATAATTTTAACTCAAGCTTGAGTATGAAGAATCTCAGCGTGGTGCACAAACTTCGCTGCACCGGCGAGGATCCTGAAATACTTTTAGGTAGCCGTTAGGCTACGCTTTTCGATTTCCAACTGCCGAGGGATTTTTTACGTGCGCAAGAATACACATGGGCGTCCGATCTTACTACCCAGAGACCAGGGGAAATTACTAGAAGTCCACGTGGAAAAAATCCCAGCCTTCGCCGGGGCTTGAACCCGGTACCTCCAGCACACGAGGCGGACACTATGTTTCAGCACCAACGTGTACAGTGGTACATCGAGTCACAAGAGCATCTTGGCCAACGAACACAATACCTGAACAATTGTTGTCTCCACCTGAGAGCATTACCTCGACGCACGAACGCACAAACATGTTTTTTGCTCTCGAACAACCTCAGTTTTACTCAGGTTTGTATACTATGAAAATTATCTTGGCTTTGTTTTTGATACACGCCCCCCCCCCCCCTCATTTAAAAAGAAACCCTATTGTGGGCCCCAAGAAAATAGGGACCGGCACAGGCGTGGACATTTTAAATGACAATATGATATCCGATTTCCGAAGAAACAAAAATATCCAACAAATAAAAAGTCAACTGGCACTGAATCATTATTTTATGAATATGCCAGCCACCGTGCCAGTAATCGAACCACTTCCCAGGAAATACCTTCACAGTTGCCCGACATTATTATGTAACAGGACTCTTCTTCACAGGAGTTGCCTTCACGGTCCTTTGCCTCGACCATCTGCCTGTACCAGAAACTATCAGCCCCAGTGGTTCTACTTATGTTCCCTTGTAGGGATGCAATTTTTCGTTATTTTGAAGATCCACCCTGGTTGTTGCCGGGGGCCCTAGTATAACTTAAAGATTGAATGGGATTTCTGGGACCTCTCCACGGGTTGTCCTCGTAAGAATGGTGGCACTTTGTAACACTAGGTGTTTATCTCTCAGGGTGATGTCCTGGTGGGGTTGTAAGTCAGTCAGTCAGGAAGCCCCGAAGGTAAAGTTATGCTGTATATCTTGTCTACTTTTTTTTTTTAATTTAGTGCAACTGTTTATTTGTTGTTACATATTTGTTCTCGAACTGAGTCAAAGAGCGAATTAGGTTCGTGACCCGAGATAAAACTGTACTTCCCTCCTAGGATCAACATTTTATTCATATTAGCCGAGTTTTCGTCTTATGCCCGCTCGTGTTCGAGTCTTTATTATATATGTGTGTGTGTGTGTGTGTGTGTGTGTGTGTGTGTGCGTAAACTAATTAAAAGAATATGGTTACGGAATGGAAGTGGTTAACGTAACAATTCAGATATAGTATACTAATGTGACAACAGAATGACCTACTTATTCTTTTCCATATTCTGCCTTGGTCTTTTAAAGTGCGATTATCGTTACATTTCTTTTACGACGTAATTTTTTGTTATTTGAAACCTCACCCTGGCTTTTGCCAGGGGCCGCAATAAATATGGCAAATTGTCTGAAAGCGGTTTCTGGGGCCTCTCCACGGTGATCCTCATCCGCATGGTGGCACTTTGTGTCATCGGGTGATTATCACTTGTGTGATGTCCTGTTGGGGTAGGAAGTCAGGCAGTCAAAGTCCGATTGGTGCATTGTGTAGAGCTTACAGCTACTTTACAATGTGTACACATTTGTACCTAAACCATCAAATTTTAGTAAAACCATTTATAGTTGCCTTTTACGACATGCTTGTTAGATGATAGTAAGTCTACTAACCCTTTCCCTTTTCCATTAGGATCTTAGACGCTGCACGTGCATAATGGGGTGCAAAGAAGTTCAGAATGCATACCATGCAAGGAATAACCAGTAAACGATTGATCAGTTGGTAGGTACTAAAAGATTTCGTCATTACAGGCTTTGTTCTGAGGGTTGGAATGGAACCCTCTGCCTCCCTACAAACGTTTCGTAAGAGTAAACTAATTAGAGATTTTTGCTTCAAAGTCTGAAGAGGCGAGAAACCAACGGTCTGCAAACACAAATTAAGCAACACACGGTGATTGCAAAAGTCAGGTTCTGAAACTTTCCATTACCGTTTCCAGCCGGTAAGCACGATGAAGAAGAAAAAGGAGGAGGAGAAGAAGAAGAGAAGAAGAAAGACGCAGCAGAAGAATAAGAAAAAGAAGAAGAAGAAGCAGAAGAAGATAAAGAAGAAGAAGAAGAAGGAAGGAGAAGAAGAAGAAAAGAAGAAGAAGAAGAAGAAGAAGAAGGAAGAAGAAGAAGAAGAAGAAGAAGAAGAAGAAGAAGAAGAAGAAGAAGAAGAAGAAAAAGAAGAAGAAGAAAGAAAGAAGAGAAGAAGAAGAGTACGAAGAAGAAGAAGAAGAAGAAGAAGAAGAAGAAGAAGAAGAAGAAGAGAAGAAGAAGAAGAAGAAGAAGAGAAGAAGAAGAAGAAGAAGAAGAAGAAGAAGAAGAAGAAGAAGAAGAAGAGAAGAAGAAGAAGAAGAAGAAGAAGAAGAAGAAGAAGAAGAGAAGAAGAAGAAGAAGAAGAAGAAGAAGAAGAAGAAGAAGAAGAAGAAGAAGAAGAAGAAGAAGAAGAAGAAGAAGAAAGAAGAAGAAGAAGAAGAAGAAGAAGAAGAAGAAGAAGAAGAAGAAGAAGAAGAAGAAGAAGAAGAAGAAGAAGAAGAAGAAGAAGAAGAAAGAAGAAGAAGAAGAAGAAGAAGAAGAAGAAGAAGAAGAAGAAGAAGAAGAAGAAAGAAGAAGAAGAAGAAGAAGAAGAAGAAGAAGAAGAAGAAGAAGAAGAAGAAGAAGAAGAAGAAGAAGAAGAAGAAGAAGAAGAAGAAGAAGAAGAAGAAGAAGAAGAAGAAGAAGAGAAGAAGAAGAAGAAGAAGAAGAAGAAGAAGAAGAAAGAAGAAGAAGAAGAAGAAGAAGAAGAAGAAAAGAAGAAGAAGAAGAAGAAGAAGAAGAAGAAGAAGAAGAAGAGAAGAAGAAGAAGAAGAAAGAAGAAGAAGAAGAAGAAGAAGAAGAAGAGAGAAGAAGAAGAAAGAAGAAGAAGAAGAAGAGAGGAAGAAGAAGAAGAAGAGAAGAAGAAGCAGAAGCAGCAGAAGAAGAAGAAGAAGAAGAAGAAGAAGAAGAAGAAGAAGAAGAAGAAGAAGAAGAAGAAAGAAGAAGAAGAAAGAAGAAGAAGAAGAAGAAGAAGAAGAAGAAGAAGAAGAAGAAGAAGAAGAAAGAAGAGAAGAAGAAGAAGAAGAAGAAGAAGAAGAAGAAGAAGAAAGAAGAAGAAGAACAAGAAGAAGAAGAAGAAGCACAGAAGAAGAAGAAGAAGAAGAAGAAGGAAGAAGAAGAAGAAGAAGATAGCAGAAGAAGAAGAAGAAGAAAAGAAGAAGAGGAAGAAGAAGAGAAGAAGAAGCAGCAGAAGCAGCAGAAGAAGAAGAAGAAGAAGAAAGAAGAAGAAGAAGAAGAAGAAGAAGAAGAAGAAGAAGAAGAAGAAGAAGAAGAAGAAGAAGAAGAAGAAAAAGAAGAAGAAGAAGAGAAGAAGAAGAAGAAGAAAGAAGAAGAAAGAAGAAGAAGAAGAAGAAGAAGAAAGAAGAGAAGAAGAAGAAGAAGAAGAAGAAGAAGAAGAAGAAGAAAGAAGAAGAAGAAGAAGAAGAAGAAAGAAGAAGAAGAAGAAGAAGAAGAAGAAGAAGAAGAAGAAGAAGAAGAAGAAGAAGAGAGAGAAGAAAAGAAGAAGAAGAAGAAGAAGAAGAAGAAGAAGAAGAAGAAGAAGAAGAAGAAGAGAAGAAGAAGAAGAAGAAGAAGAAGAAGAAGAAGAAGAAGAAGAAGAAGAAGAAGAAGAAGAAGGAGAAGAAGAAGAAGAAGAAGAAGAAAAAGAAGAAAAAGAAGAAAAAGAAGAAGAAGAAGAAGAAGAAGAAGAAGAAAGGGGGGGGGTAGTGTGTGGGAGTTGGGTGGGGCATAGAAGGAATAAAAACAAAGAACTTCAGTTCACACAAGACAAATGAACCGTTCAAGAGAACACAACGCACTTAGCTGTGCAATTGTCTTGATACTTGAAAATTTTCAATAACATCTTTACATTTTCTAGAATCCCCTCTTTCTCTCTCTCTCTGCAAACAATTGACCTCACATCTGTGACGTGGATTCCTGTTCATGTGCAGAAAACTTTCAGGGGGGGGGGGGGGGGAGGGGGGGGGGGATATTTGGGATTTTTTTTTCTTCTCTTCCTTTCAAGACTTCTCCGATATCATCATCATCTTCTTCTTCTTCTTCTTCTTCTTCTTCTTCTTCTTCTTCTTCTTCTTCTTCTTCTTCTTCTTCTTCTTCTTCTTCTTCTTCTTCTTCTTCTTCTTCTTCTTCTTCTTCTTTTTCTTCTTCTTCTTCTTCTTTTTTTCTCTTCTTCTTTTTCTGCCTTTATCCTTGAAATGGCTGTTGGAATACTGGTGTTTTGGAGGTTTACAGCTAGGGTGTGCGATATACGCCTTTCAGCCTAACGCATCCACTGATTTTTGTCATTTTCGGACCAGCATGCAGACGTAGGAGGAAACGTAGATCTATTCTCTCCCATCCACCACCATTCCTTTTCCCTCTTTTCCAACTGTGACTTCACAGGGCGCAGCGACGCCGTGATTTTCTGTAGGAAATTGGTGTCGCAAGGTGAGAGTAAGACCAAGAAAGAGATGGATAAATGGTGTAGCTGAAAACTGCAAAAAAGACGAACAAATCCATTACTCAAGCCACCCAAGAAGCGCAAGACAAATACAGAAACCCACGACACTTGAACTTAGTCCAAGTCAGTGAGACAACAAAAGAATAAGTAGAGGAATTGGTGTCATATACTTTGTGTTGCCAGATAGACCCAGCCTTGAGTCAGTACCAGGTAATCCTAGAAATTAGTGGCCAAACTCTCGCCTGGTGTGCAATAACATCGTAAGCAATTCTATTGCATAATAAGACATTAACATTCAATTTTATAAAAATCAAAATTCAAGAGACTGTTGGTGTGTTTGGCTTTTGGAAGTTTTGGTTGTTACTTTACATAAGAAAACTGTCGTGCGGTAACTAATAAAGGGAATAGGTTTGAGTGGGGGGAGGGAAAGAGGAGGTATATGTGGTGTAGATAAAAGGACAGGAGAAAAGTGTAATGTGTGTATGTGTGTATATATATACATACTTTTTATTTACCTATCCGGGTTTTACAGTGAATAGCAGACTATCGCTGGACCAAGAAATCCACATCAGGACAGGTAAGGCAGCAACAACAATGAGCAGATTGACAAAGAGAGTTTGGAAGAACAGAAAGTTCACAATTAAAACAAAAACCCTTGTCTATCAGGCTTGTGTTCTCAGCACTCTGCTTTATGGTAGTGAAACTTGGTCAGCCTTTTGTGCACCAAGACAGACGGCTTAATAGCTTTCACATGCGATGCCTAAGAAGAATACTTGGCATTAAGTGGCAGGACAAAATCACAAACACTGAGGTACTGGAAAGAGCAGGTACTACACAGTTTTTTCCATGCTCAGTCTACGAAGGCTCAGGTGGCTGGGTCACACCTGGAGGATGGAGGATGGCAGAGTCCCTAAGGACATCCTTTATGGTGAATTAAAGACAGGAAGAAGATGTCGAGGCCGACCTCTACTACGCTATAAAGATGTGTGCAAGCGGGACATGAAGGATGCAGGTATTGAGGCGGACTCATGGGAACAAAATGCCATGGACCGTGTTGTGTGGAAACGGCATATCAGGAAGGGAATGAGACTGAAGGAAGAAATGATTGAAGAAAGGATGAGAGCTGAGCGTCTGGAAAGAAACGGATTAACAACAAATGTTGTTAACAATGGTCCTGAAATCCCTTGCTATCATTGTGGAAGACTTTTCTTGATACGGGCGGGTTTTGCTAGTCACACTCGCTATCGCCATGGGCTGTGAGTCTCATGCCTCCTCATAGCGCAATATAACACTGTCGTCTGGAAAGACAGAAAGGTGCCAATGATAAATGACTTTTTATTTAATTGAGCGTCATTTACAGAAGATTGTAGAACTAACCAGAATATATATATATATATATATATATATATATATATATATATATATATATATATATATATATATATATATATATATATATATAATATAACTGTTTTAAAAACTCGTGCTTATGCCCCTACACAGTCGGCTCTCGATAATACGGCTTTTAGCTCAAGGTGGTCGGCTGTCAAACGCCCCGTGCGCTGTGATGTCAATTATTGACTCAACTCAACGCAGTTTGAGGTTTTGAGGTTTTGATCAACGGATCAACATGATGGCACACGAGGGTAACCCATAAGTGCTCCGTTCTTCTTCTAACTCAAGTCCGAGTCCGAAGAAGCTCAGCTCAGTGCACAGGCTCTGTAGCACCGGCGAGGATCCTGAAATATTTTGCGTAGATTTTTTACTAAAAATTTTGCCCTGGAAGCGCCGTCTGTCTACTCTTTTCGATTTTCCAACTGCCAAGGGATTTCTTTTACCTGGGCAACAATGGACCCGGGCGTCTGGTCGCACTACTCAGAGACCAGGGGGATTTACTAGAAGTCCAAGTCCACGTGAAAATATCCATGCCCTTCTGGAGGTATTTATATGTCCTTCCAACTAATCACGTGACACTGTGGCAAGGAGTCTATCGAAAAAGGATTAGTGGAAGCCTTTTCTACTGTGTTTCACTGTGTGACATTTTAATGTGCTTACAAAGTTATGTGTTCTGAATGTATTCGTATTAAAATCGACAAGCGGATATTGTGAATAGGATATACAAGATTTTCAAACGTTGCTGTTAGATTACAACCGCGATTTGAAATAAAATTCACGGGAGACAGTTGTATTGTGGTGTGTGTGTCACTGTGTCTAGTCGTTTGGTTTTTTTTTGGGAACTGGCTGTTTATTCTTTTTCTTCTTTGAATGTGGAAATCTTACTTTTAGGGAAAAATTAAACAGGTAATTTAGAAGCCAGATCTGAAGAGTATCAACAGTTGTAAGGTGCAAACTATCTTGTGTTGGAAGAGCACTATTGCTTTCATATTGACTGCGCATAAATGGTGCAACTACACTGTGGATAAATTGTGTAAAGATATTTTGGAGCTCTGGGTAAGTGGATAAAAAATTAATTTACAAACTTACCTCTCACAGCAAGTCACTCTTTGCCTCTTTACTAATTGTTGACTCAAACAGTATAATTATATGTTGTAGAAGTACTCTAATATTAATCCCCAAACATTTGTGCTCATTTATGTGCACCTTCTCCTTCTTCGTGTTCACTGGCTGTGAACTTTGGCAGAAAGTTCGGGTTATTTATGTACATCTGGACATATGTTATTCAAACCTGACTTATTTGTATGCAGACCGCTGGTTCCTTGCCTCTCAGGCAGATGCATTCGGATTTAGAAGGAAGCCCCGATGAGTCGACTTTTACGACATGCACTAATATTATTCCTCAACCATTTGTGTTCATTTTCGTGAATCTGGTTGTTCATCTACTTCTGGGTTTTAGTCTTGTTCCAGACACTGTTTGTTAAATTTTTGAACAACAAGATACGGTATCTGTATGGGGATTTTTTGTGTTTGATATGTGTATGTTGCACAGTATTTGCAATTATATTTTCTGTTTTTATGTGCTTCACTTACCTTTATAATAGTTTACCATTCATTATACTTATACGCGTTGTTGCGTGCAGTTTTCATAAATATGTGTGTTGTATTTTTAAACAGTTACCAAAAAATTCACAATGATAAGGATTTCATCCAACAAGATGAAACTGGACAAATTTGTCTGTGCTGTTTGCACCTTGAGGATAAATATTTAGTAGTGCTATAAGTACTGTTGAGAAAACTAATCTAGGTGACAAATTATTGCACATATCAATTTCATATTGACTGTGCTTGTTTACTAATTATTAAATAACAGTATAATTATATGTTGAGTAGTCTACTGATAGTAATAATAACCATCAATCATTGATATTTATGTTATGTATGAGATGTGTATGTTTCACAGCAGTATTTTCATGTTCTTAATTTGATAAAGTACAAATGTCAGCCCCCCCCCCCCCCCCCCCCCTTCCAACCCCGGGTCTTCTAATGTAATACCCCTTCAGAATCAAAGAGTTAGCACTAATATTTCTTTACTCATAAAAACAATTACGTGCTCAGTAATGCAATCAATTTTTATACATCTGTCTGTCTACCTGTCTGTATTTCTGTATATCTAGCCTATAGCCATAGACAAGAGACCAGAAGTAGCTGCTGCAATCTATTTATCCTTTTTAGCTAGAAAACCACCTAAAGCAATCATACCTCAGAATTCGTCATGCATGATATCACAATCTAATTACAGATTACGTGTTCTATAACCGTTCGCCAAAATACATCACGAAAATTATCAGTTCAAATTTCTCACAGCTAATATCGCTTTGGCCCATTAACGCTGCCCATTCGCCTTTTAATCTCCGCGACTTTGTTCATAATTTCCAAACGGAACGCCAGGGCTTTTCCATTCCCCAAATTCTTGGTTCATAAACGTGGTCGGTAATATTGGTTGTTTTTATTTTCCTGTCCAGCTGGTGTTCAAATCATGCCCGGTCACGTCAATTCTGAATCGTTTTTAGTTAATCAAAAGAGAACTGGTGAAGCTGAGTTATAAAGAAATTAGTTTATAAAGGCGACCTTGATAGAATATAAAGTGAAAGCTGACCGATAGATAAATATGCGAGTTTAAAGAAGAAACAAAACAAGAAGAAGAAGGAAGAGTAGGAGGGGTAGGGAACAAAGGGATAAAATAAAAAAAAAAAAGACAGTATGAGAATAAGAAGTAGGAGAAGGAGAAAAAAAACGGACAAATAAATAAAGAGGAGGAGGAGAAAAAGGGAGAAGAAGAAAACGAAGAATATGATGATGATGAGGGAGAAGGAGACTGAAGACAGGAATGAAGAAAGGAACAGGTGGAGGAAGAGGTGGAGGAGGAGGAAGAAAAGAAAGAAAGAAGAAAAAGAAGAAGAAGAAGAAGAAGAAGGAGAAGAAGAAGAGAAGAAGAAGAAGAAGAGAAGAAGAAGGAAGAGAAGAAGAGAAGAAGAAGAAGAAGAAGAAGAAGAAGAAGAAACAAGAAGAAGAAGAAGAAGAAGAAGAAGAAGAGAAGAGAAGAGAAGAAGAAGAAGAAGAAGAAGAAGAAGAGAAGAAGAAGAAGAAGAAGAAGAAGAAGAAGAAGAAGAAGAAGAAGAAGAAGAAGAAGAAGAAGAAGAAGAAGAGAAGAAGAAGAAGAAAAAAGAAGAAAAGAAAAGAAGAAGAAGAAAAAGGAGGAGGAGGAGGAGGAAAAAAGAAGAAAATGAAGAAGAAGAAGAAGAAGAAGAAAGAAGAAGAAGAAGAAGAAGAAGAAGAAGAAGAAGAAGGAAAAAGAAGAAAGAAGAAGAAGAAGAAGAAGAAGAAGAAGAAGAGAAGAAGAAGAAGAAGAAGAAGAAGAAGAAGAAGAAGAAGAAGAAGAAGAAGAAGAAGAAGAAGAAAGAAGAAGAAGAAGAAGAAGAAGAAGAAGAAGAAGAAGAAGAAAGAAGAAGAAGAAGAAGAAGAAAGAAGAAGAAGAAGAAGAAGAAGAAGAGAAGAAGAAAGAAGAAGAAGAAAGAAGAAGAAAAGAAGAAGAAGAAGAAGAAGAAGAAGAGAAGAAGAAGAAGAAGAAGAAAGAAGAAGAAGAAGAAGAAGAAGAAGAAGAAGAAGAAGAAGAAGAAGAAGAGAAGAAGAAGAAGAAGAAGAAGAAGAAGAAGAAGAAGAAGAGAAGAAGAAGAAAGAAGAAGAAGAAGAAGAAGAAGAAGAAGGAAGAAAGAAGAAGAAGAAGAAGAAGAGAAGAAGAAGAAGAAGAAGAAGAAGAAAGAGAAGAAAAGAACAAGAACAAAAAACAAGTAACAAGGAAGAAGAAGAGAAGAAGAAGAAGAAAAGAAGAAGAAGAAGAAGAAAGAAGAAGAAGAAGAAAGAAGAAGAAGAAGAAAGAAGAAGAAGAAGAAGAAGAAGAAAGAAGAAGAAGAGGAAGTAGAAGAAAAGAGAAGAAGGAAGAAAGAAGAAGAGAAGAAGAAGAAGAAGAAGAAGAAGAAGAAGAAGAAGAAGTAAAGAAGAAGAAGAAGAAGAAGAAGAAAGAAGAAGAAGAAGAAGAAGAAGAAGAAGAAAGAAGAAAAGAATAGAAGAAGAAGAAAGAGAAGAAGAAGAAGAAGAAGAAGAAGAAGAAAGAAGAAGAAGTAGTAGAAGAAGAGAAGAAGAAGAAGAAGAAGAAGAAGAAGAAGAAGAAGAAGAAGAAGAAGAAGAAGAAGAAGAAGAAGAAGAAGAAGAAAAGAAGAAGAAGAAGAAGAAGAAGAAGAAGAAGAAGAAGAAGAAGAAGAGAAGAGAAGAAAAGAAAGAAGAAGAAGAAGAAGAAGAAGAAGAAGAAGAAGAAGAAGAAGAAGAAGAAAGAAGAAGAGAGAAGAAGAAGAAGAAGAGAAGAAGAAGAAGAAGTTAAAGAAGAAGAAGAAGAAGAGAAGAAGAAGAAGAAGAAGAAAAAGAAGAAGAAGAAGAAGAAGAGAAGAAGAAGAAGAAGAAGAAGAAGAAGAAGAAGAAGAAGAAGAAGAGAAGAAGAAGAAGAAGAAGAAGAAAGAAAAGAGAAGAAGAAGAAGAAGAAGAGAAGAGAAGAAGAAGAAGAAGAAGAAGAAGAAGAAGAAGAAGAAGAAGAAGAAGAGAAGAAGAAGAAGAAGAAGAAGAAGAAGAAGAAGAAGAAGAAGAAGAAGAAGAAGAAGAAGAAGACATGAGTATTATGACGATATTTTGATTAAAACTACGACGATATTAGCGGTGGTAATCATGATGATGATGATGATGATGATGATGATGATGATGATGAATAATGATGATGATGATGGTAAAATAATGATGACAGTAATTCCTACTGTAATGGTGATTTTAATGATGACGAACACACAAAAATCTACCAAGAAGAACCAAAACTATCAACAACAACAAAATATATAATAACAATCCATTCAAAATCTCACGGCCACAGTCATATATGTGTATGAGCACTAATATTTGTGTGCTTTTGTAAAGCACCGCCCACTTATGTGTCCAGCCAGTACACATGCCATGATCGATGGGAATATTGCTTCTCTCCGCCACTAATTACTTGCTGTTTACATAACATACACAGTTGTCAATTTCCCCAGGGCCGTATCGTTGTTGCACACATCAACCAGAGCAACGACGCTACCTGGGTGAATCGGTCCATGAAACACTTGCAGTGAAGTGTTTTTACCATTGCGATTGTCTATGTTAGTCTGAGTGACTCCTTCACTCAATCAGTCAATCGGATTTGTTAGACTGAAATGCGCAGATATCACAGCCTGGCAGTAAATCATTATAAAACTAACAAACCGCCCGTTTATGGAAAAAAAATGTATCTGCTAATCAGGTACCTTCTCCACAATCGAGGTTGACTGCAATGGATCTCCAACACGTAATGTCTCTGTCAATAGTATACTTACATACTTAATTACTTAGTCGATCACCTTCTACTCTGGGG
This sequence comes from Candidula unifasciata, assembly GCA_905116865.2. NCBI lineage: Eukaryota > Metazoa > Mollusca > Gastropoda > Stylommatophora > Geomitridae > Candidula > Candidula unifasciata. The sequence goes on from CAJHNH020000579.1 coordinate 219,714, forward strand.
TATACAAATTTGCCAAAGAGATCGCCAGACGTCTCTTTCAGTTGGTTTATTTTTGTCTTTGTTTAATTCCAGTCCTCTCACATTCAATAACTGTCTGGTGTTGTTTTTCCAACGAAGCCTGGGTCGTTCTAGAGGTCTGGTTCCATGTTTCTTGACCTCCCATGCCTGCCAGGGTGGTGGATTCTCTTCAGTTCGCACACATTTCCAGATCATCATAACTGTGACAGATCCACTTGAGTTTGTAAGACATGGGTTTCAAAATCATGACGTAAAGTCAGGTTGTGAACGTTATCGCTTTCTCTGATACCTTATTTCTGAGTTCCGAATCTAGCTTCTGTGAGATGTTGTCATTGCCCATCTCACACCGGTAGGACAGAACTTGCACATAAGAAGAGCTGTACACCAATTTATTTTTTGCCGAGAAACCTCTAGTGTACGCCTTGGAAAGGTCTCCCATTTGCCTTAATGCCTGCATTCTAGTCTATTATAACTTCAACATTTGAACTGGCTGACCTATCCTATTCATATTGTTCCATCATGATCCGGTGTTTCGGCACATGTCCCGATCCATCCTACAAAGATAGTAAGCTGTGGAGAGGCATGATAACCGGTCGACAAGAGACCTAATGATGATGAGAATGATGATGATAACGACAACGATGATGATAATGTTGATGATGTCAGTTTCATTCCACTCTGCCTTTTTAGATGTCTGACCAATACGTAGGAACATGAGCCATGAAATATCAGATACGGCAGAAGAGTATTACACATTGTGATGATATGAAACGGTGTGTTTGATAAGTTGGTTGAACTCTTTCGGTCCCAAACAAGGCACTATGTAGACTAGATAATTACTGTTGAACTCTTTCGGTCCCAAACAAGGCACTCTGTATACTAGATTATTACTGTTGTACTCTTTCGGTCCCAAACAAGGCACTGTGTATACTAGATTATTACTGTTCAACTCTTTCGGTCCCAAACAAGGCACTCTGTATACTAGATTATTACTGTTGAACTCTTTCGGTCCCAAACAAGGCACTGTGTATACTAGATTATTACTGTTCAACTCTTTGGGTCCCAAACAAGGCACTCTGGATACTAGATTATTACTGTTGTACTCTTTCGGTCCCAAACAAGGCACTGGGCACCAAAAGACATGGTTTGCATATTTGTACATCATAAGTTTAGTCAGGCAAACTGTATCAACACTTTAATCAAATTTTGCTGTATTTGGACCCTGTGGATGCAGTATGTTCCCCCTCCTCCTCCCCCTTACTTTTGTTGTCCTTATTATTGCTTCAATCAGGCGTAAGATATGAAGTTATAGGACTGAAACTGTTATTATGCTGATGGAGGCTAATCACCGCAACGTCCTCTCCAAATTGTTTTTGTTTGCGTAAGCTGGCATATACTTTTTGTTTTGTTTCAAACACCTTTTCTGTTTCTTCTCTACCGTATATCTTCCTATCTTTTTTGTATCATCTCTTTTTCTTTTCATTGTCTCCCATTACAGCCTTTTCTTGTCTTATTTTATTCAACATCCGGTGTTTAATTTTCATTTTTGTGTGTGGGTCAAATCACTGATTTGTTGGATATTTCTAAGAATTTAATTCAGTGTTGATGCACCGCTTGTTCAATCAATCTGGGTGTGTCCTGTTGCATTTATTCTTTTAGTTCTTATATCTTTCCCTGTTTCGACATTCTTTTCTTTCAATCAACTTTTAGCGTCTTCATTTATTCTTCAGTATTACTTTGAATTTCTCTCTCTCTCCCCTCCCCGCCCCCCTCCCTCCCTTTTTTTTCCCCCATTTAAATTTAAGATTTCTTTCGTCATGAATGCTTCTTATTTTTTTTTTCATTAATGTATGTATGCTTGATTGACTTGTGGGTTTGTCCCACGTTTTCCTATCTTTATATATACATTGTATATTGGATACTGCATTGTGTCTGCCTACTCTCCTTATTTAAGCATAGGAAAAAAAAAACACTTACTAGTAACCAACTATTTCCAAACACATAAGTATAAGTAAAACAACACTCGACAACACACCATAAATTATACGTTCGTTTCTGGGTCTTGTCCGAGTTTTCCCAACAGGAATTCCCTGGCCAGTTTGTCATGAATAGTTGCCAGAGTAGCTGAGCTAAACAATGTTCGTATGTCTGTCCGCTGTTTATTGTTTATGTTTAGCCTGCCCTCCCTGTAGCCGATGTTTAGAACTGTCTGCTGTTTATTGTTTATGATCGGTACGTCTTTCAGATGACCGATGTTTAGAACGTGTCTGTATAACTTTGTTTATTTCTGGAAACCATACATATTACACTTGAGTCCTCTTGAGGCGGCCCTTGTTCGCGACTAGTGTCTTCATAAAGCTACGGTATCTCAGTGTTTAGCACTCTTGCCTGTCGACCCGATGGTCCTAGATTCAGATACTCGTTGTAACGTCATTAAAACATAACTTGAGTCTATACTGACCCAAACGTAGAAAGGGTTGTTGGAAAATCTTTCTTAAGATCCTGTTCTTGAATTTAGAGTGACATTGTTCCATCTTTGACGACAGAAATATGGTTGCAAAGGTGCAAGAACATGGGAACTCAGCGCCCCTCCCCACCCACCTTATTTACTTTCCTCAGAAGTATGTAAAGAGCTAAGCTCACCCCTCCCTTGTTTCCAACCATATGTAGAAATCTTGGTCCTAGTCAAGGTTTCAACATCATTGCAGTCGGGTTTCCCCAAACTTGGTCCGTTCCTGTGCTAATGAAAATCAAAAGAAATCCTCCACA
>CAJHNH020000579.1:225000-252500 GCA_905116865.2 Candidula unifasciata
AGTATAACTTCAAGTAATCATGTTTGTAAAATTGTTCGCAGCAGTCCACATATTTGGGTATTGCAACGTGTAATTATATCATCATCATCATCATGTAGCAGGTCCTTTGCAGAACGTCGCTCTCATCACAGTCTGCCTGGAAGAAACTCGTTCTCACGTCGGTTCTCCCGCCTCATGTACTTTCATGCTCAAGGACTCACTTATATCCTGTGCCCATCTTCGTGTCGGTCGGATCCTTGCTCCTTCTTTCTGGTACCATGCCTTCTGCTATAATTTTGTCCAATGAGTCGTGGCGCTTGATATGACCAAAATATTTCAGCTTCCGAGAAAGGATGCTGTTTATTAGAAAATCTTCCTTGATGTTCAGATAATTATATAATCACCCCCAAAATGTTTTGTCACGTTTGCCTTATAGGTTCACAGTCTTTTTCTAGAGGGAACTTCCCTGGTCTCAAGGCATGCTATCCGCCTCGAGTGCTAGAGGTTCCGGGTTTAATCCCCATAAGGGCTGGGATTTTTTCACGTGGACTTGGACTACTAGTAATTTCCCCTGAGCTCTGGGTAGTAAGATCGGACGCCCGTGTGCATTGTTGCGCAAAAAAAAAAAACTCTTGGCAGTTGGAAATCGGAAAGAGTAGCATAACGGCGCTTCCTGGGCAAACATTGTAGTCAAAAATCTACCCAAAAGTATTTCAGGATCCTCGCAGGTGCTACAGAGCCTGTGCACTGTGCTGAGATTCTTCGGACTCAGACTTGAGTTAGAAGAAGAACGGAGCACTAATGGATTACTACCCGTGGACCATGATGTAGATCCGTTGTGCATTCCTCAAACAGCAGTTCCTTCCACTCTATGCAATCTTTCCAAAACCGTGGATGGAATCCAACTTCGCCTTTCTAAGGAAAACAAATTTAAAAAAAGGTGCGTATTTTTTATAAGACGTTGCAAAACCAACCCCAGAATGTGTGGGCTGTTGTGGTTTTTCTAGGCAAATAAATTTAGGTCCATTACTTTGCCATTGTTTTCTGAACGGTCAGCTTCTCGATACCACGGTTGAAACAAAAGCAAGGCGCAAGGCCCACAGCTGGGATCGAACCTGAGAACCCCAGCATTACAAAAAGCGTTCACATCGCCAAAGCCAGACATTTCTATAGCAGGATTGCTTTTACAGGTTTGAGGAATCTGTCTCTACGACCAACCCTTTTCCTTTCTCATCAGCGTTTGAGACCAACAATGACAGAAATATCTAACAAGATCTATAATAAAGTACAGTTTCTGTTGCAAAGTTGAAGACGTTCAAGAATTTTCAAAAGAATTTAACATTCAACATTCTTTTGTTGCAAAGTTGAATGAGTGAGAGGGCAGCATGTAAGGCAGGCCTTGCGAATCAGTTTGAATGCTGAAATAAATTTATTTACTCGTATGCTCTCTTGTCTTGTACGTCTTTTTATCTTAATTGATGTGTCTATAGGTAACGATGGGATGACTTAGTGGAAGTGGTTAAGACATTTATCTCGAGCCCTTAAGATAGTGGTTTGGATTTCTGATTCCGTCCTTCGTTTCATCAGCGCTGGAGTTTTAAAGACCCAGGGGTATCGTCGACATAGCGAAATCGTAAACTGATACATGGCAACCTAGATATGGTCAAGGTGAAGAGGGTGGACGCACATATAGATCATCACGGTCTGAAGAGAATAGTGCAGCCCGGGAGGAGGGGGAAGGGGTGACCAGAGGATCCAGTCTACATTCTGAACTCTGATTATTGGTAAGACGGAACTTCGCTGTCTGCTTAAGAAGGGAAACTTATGGGAACGTCCAGAGTGCTCTGATGCCAGTTTTAAATTCAGCTCAACAAAACTCAGTTCACATAAACTCGGCTCAGCAAAGCTCATCTCGATGGAGCTGCTGAATTTTGTGCTTTGTACCATGCTACCAGGCTGGCGACTAACGAGTTTAGGCAGAGAAACGGACCACAGAGGATGACATCTTATTTGCGGTTTTATTAGGCTCGTTCTTTCGTTCGATTTTAATTAGCCACGTGCAACCGCTGACCAGGGAGCTAGCCTCGCCAAGGTCAATGTCGGTTATAATGATGGCAACAAATTATTTTGCTATTTCATTGTGTAGTGTTTGATGCTGGTATTTGATGTCTTCCGTGTTGTTCTGGCTGGCCAGGTCGTGTCCTTCTCATTGAGCAGGCTTGCATCTGATACATGCGTTTCTTATTGTGCCATGCATTGCTGGTGTTACTGTCATTGATTGGATAGTCATTTGTGCTATTCATGGTGATATTGTTGTACCAGTTCGTCGTGTTATTTTAGTAGCTAGTATCGCTGTTGTTCCGCTATTAGGTCCACAGCTGCTATTGCGATCTCCACCAGGCTTTGTCAACGATGTCCATACCGCCATACGTGATGTTCCAGGCCATCACCCGGTTGCTTGCCTGGACTGTTCTTTTCTGGACAAGGTGTATTCTTTTGTACTTCCGTTGGATAATCGCCGCTTGATTTAACCTGTAATTATTACTGCCCAAGTGATCGTCCCCAGGCATTAGACACAATCCTAGTAGAAGAAAAGATGATTCTTTGTGGAGACTTTAACAGCCACTCACAAAGCTGGGGATACGACCACATAGACCAGAGAGGAGATAAACTGGAGGAGTGGCAGGATGACAACATACTTGTTCTGATTATTAGGCCAACTGATCCACCCACATTGTACTCAAGATCGTGGCACACCACTACTACCCCAGACCTAGCATTTCACTCTCCAGATCGGGAATGGAACATTACACGAGTTGTTGGAAAACAACTGGGAGGCAGTGACCATCGACAGGTCTTCCTGAATGTAGAAAATGAAAAGGTCAGAGAAATTAGTACGCTGCCAAGGTTTAACTACAAGAAGGCTGACTAGACTGTCGTATGACAGAATACACACACCTACCTACATGAGCTGGACCACAGCCTGAACACCCCCAAAATCGTCATTGTAACTATGATATCGGATGGGCCGACCGTAGTTATATAGTTCGTTTGTTGTGGGGAAGTCCAGATAGGAGAAATCCTTAAAAATCACTCTTAGATTGATTCTTTTAGGCTTTTATTGTCGATTTACACGTTAGGACACATTTTCTACGCCTATTTAAGATAAATTGTCTGACCACTTCACCGCATACCTGAGCCGGATTCTTACACCAACTGCTGTAGATAGGGACTGTATTTTCACACGTCACTTCTTTGCAGTCCGTTCAAGAGGGAAACCGTATAACTTTTTGTGTTGCCACTTAACCGTTAAAAAGACAAGCTTTTGTTCTCTTTATCCATTTATCATGGGTGAGTTTTCCTAAAAGCTTTTAATTGAATATTTGTGCTCAGTGTCTGTATGTGTCGGTAAGTAAGGTCAGCAGATTGATAATGCGAATCTGTTTGTCTACGATCGCCTGCGATGGAGGACGGCAAATAGCGATCCGGATTGGAATGCACTTTCGGCTGAAATTTCTCGGAGAATTCTTCGAGCCGGCTTTCTAAACCTCTTCGGATCAATCAATCCACATATCTGGAGTGTGTTTATGGTATTGTTAACTTTGTATGATTAGTTGTTTGCTTTTATTCGGTCTCTGAACTTGGTGAGTCGCTGAACCGTTGTGAATGACAAGAGGTTCGGGTCAGGCATGACGTCATATCCGCTGTTGCTAGGAGCTTTCGTAACCACAACAAGCTTAGACTGTCGTACAGCTTTCGGAGCATATTTCCTTCGATCTTAGTTTTGACTTCATCTCCTATACCTTATCTTTCCAATTAGTGAAAAAGGTATATTTAAAGGGATTGGGAATGATAGAGATCTGTCTGGCTTTCGCTACAGGATTGAGTTCAGAAACTATTCGAGTTAATGAAACGTACGTACGACTCTAGTACTCACTCTGGGAAACTGAACGGATTCAGAGATGTAGGTAGTCGACCTTCATGGTTTGGACTAACCTCAAGTATATCTGAGCATGGGGAGGTGGTAAGGACATTGATTAACTAGGTGCGTTGGGTACGGTTCGCTCATGGGTGTTGCCTTGTGTTTTTCAGGATTTCTGAAGATCCAACAAGCGTCCGTGGTTTAACTGAGTGCTTCCACCTACCAACCCCAGAGAAGCAGCTGACGTGTGGTGAACTGCTATACTGAATGTGTGGATTGCGTGTAGAGCAGACTTCTTCCGATCTCTAGGGAGTTGATTGTCATTGATCAATTCCAGAAGCATCTGTATTCTTGTGGAGACTTTATGTGAAGTGAGGCGTTGTGGACTTCCATTCTGGCATCCTGAGGAGCTGCGAGATCTAACCAGATACGTCAAAGTAGCATACTGAAGTAGCTTGATTCCAGATGGGCCTTTATAATCTGTCCCATACCTCCGCTGTGATGATTCCGGATTGGACAGAACCCTTTAGAAAAACTTTTTCTCTTTCTTTGATTCTCCTAAGAATTGAACATTCATTCTAGTTCTTAGAACAACTTTTATCTTTCTTGTTATGAAGTAATTAATACATGTAAATTATAGTTCACATGACTTGCTGTTTTTAGCTAAGTTGCTGTGGTGAATTGATTGTCGTAGTCAGAAAGGTAGTCTCGTCTTGTCATATTCATTGACTGTGTTTACGTTGTTTACCAGTCTGGGGGCAAAGTAGTGATGAGGACGTCTGGCCGAGAGGTACCCAAGTGTTCATAATAACCCTGTGGAGTCAGAGCTCGAGTCACCTCATCCCTGAGATAGGTTGAATGGAAAGTTTGAACCGAGGGTTAGGCCTCTAGACGAACGAGAGCCACCATTCAAAACATTCCTGTCTCAGAGCACCTGAGGGATTTGTGAAAATATTCCGTAAGTAAAGGTACGCGACAAAACTGCCATACGACATGGACAATGTTCAAGCACCGTACCAGTATACTGCTTGGAAGTCTGAGCGTAGACCAGGATATAAACAAAGTAGTTAAAGAATTTAACACATGCGTACTACAGGCAGCAGGAGAATCAACACCAAGAGGTGCCCGTAAGCATTATAAGCCATACTGGAGCAGTGAGCTAGAACATTTACATAACGAAGTAGAAACATCCAGAAAGATTGGCAGAGACCAGGCCAAAACAATAACATCACAATAACTACCAGCATGCAAAAGCAAAATTTGTAAGGGCAAAGCTGCAGGTTAGAAGGGAAAGCTGGCAGGAGAAAACAAGGTCCCAGAAATTTGAAAAAGACACAAGAAAGTTATGGAAGCTTGTGAAACAAATTAATGATGAGGACACACGATGGAACACAAAGATCACGCTGCAGAAAGATGAAAACATGGCCACAGGAAAAAAGGCAGCCAACCTATCTGCGGACACTTTGATTTAGATAACGACATTAAAATCAGTTCAGAGAAAAAAACACGAAATTCAAGAAAAGACACAATTTAGAAGTCAGAAAGAAATAACATCAGAGGCGCTAGAGGTGTCAGTTACACTTAATGAACTGGAGTTGGCCATTTCAAAGCTGAAAATGCTGAAGTCACCAGGAGCAGATGGTATATCAAACGAAGTGATCAGAAACTTAGGAACAGTAGCCAAAACAAATCTTTTACAGATATTTAATACTTGCTGGGCAACAGGGAATGTTCCACAGATCTGGAGAGAAGCAATTATGATACCCCTCATAAAACCTGGGAAAGACAGTTCTGAAGCCTCCAACTACAGACCGATCAGTCTCACAAGCTGTCTCTACAAAACAATGGAGCGCATCACCAACCTTAGACTACAGTGGTACATTGAAAGTGAAAACATCATTACACCACAGCAGGCCGGCTTTAGAAAGTTCTACTCTACGGAAGACCAGACAACATACATCTTCCAAGAAATAAAGGATGCTTTTCAAGATAAGAAACTGGTACTGGCGGCATGGTTAGATTTAAGGAAAGCTTTTGATAAGGTTTGGAAGGAGGGGCCTTTGAAGAAATTGAGAAACTATAAAGTAAATAGAAAAAAAATGTACAATTGGATTAAAGCCTGGTTGCTGAGATACCAAATGGAATCAAAATGGCAATGTATGTTGACGACCTGGTACTGTGGTGCACCAGTGAACATGCAACGATAGCCACAAGAACACTACAGCGGGCTATAAATGCACTTAAGGCATCGGCGAAAAGATGGTGTGTTAGCATTAACCCAGACAAATGTAGCACCACACTATTTACCCTCTCCCCAAAGCAAAAAGCCGGCATCATCAAAATAAACGGAATACCCCTAAGAGATGATAAAGAGCCCACGTACCTAGGAGTCACATTTGATGACAGGTTGACATGGAGAAAACATATCAACAAGGCAGCGACCAAAGCCAGGAGGAAGACAACGGAACGAGAACTCTCTTTAAAGGTTCCATTTGTGTATTGACAATAGCAATGATCAACACAAGGAGAAAATATGCAATTAATAATCCAGACTCATTCAAACACATCACAAAAGCCCGCTCGTACATCCATGGACTGATATGTTCTCACGACGGGTCGCAGTCTGACCTTGAGATCCAGACAGTCATCTCTGTCTTCTGTTCCGCAGTCTGATTAAGTTAATGTAAGTATACCGGCTTACTGCCGAACTGTTACAAATATACCAGCTTTCTGCTGAGGTTTATATTGGAGTCCCGGGGTAAAACGTCCTCAAGGATCCAACTGTAAACAACGTCTGCTTCCGTGGAATCCCGGGGTAAAGCGTCCTCAAGGATCCACACGTCCGTCTCCTTCGGACTGTAAACATCAGCTACCTTTGACAACAATACCTTCGCAACATTACGTATTGTTTTGACGTCCTATTTGCTCACTCAGTACTGGTGCGTTCTAGTGCACATCCGCACGCGTCACTCTCTTATCTGTCTTGGTTTTGGCTTTTGAGGTTGAGTTTCTTTCGGTTTTCTGTCCGGTTTGGGAGGTCCCATACCGCAATACTGTATACTCTTTGTAGGTCTTGTTAGTTAAATATGTCATCGAAAAGAGCCACTATTTCTGATTAAAAATCTACCATTAAAGCTACCTCTTTTTGCTAAGTGGGCAAGACGTTTGACTAATTAACAAATAGTAGAAGTTATTAGTCCTTTTACGCTTGTGGAGCTTTTAAGGAGATCGTATCACCTATTGATGCCCAGCTCTCTAGCGTAGTTGGCTAAACCGGTTTGCGCGGAGACTGGGTGACGAACTCCTTGTGGTCCGGGTTCAATCCCGGTGGTAGGCAGAAAAGCCACATTTCTACCAGATTTTACGGTATTTACAATGGAATCAAGGCCGAAGGGTTGCGATATCCATAATACCGAGCCTAAGGGTTAACAACTCATGGCTTCTGGATACTAAAACAAAACATCACCTATTGATCTACATGGAGGAGTGCTGTAGTGATAACCATCGCTAATCACTGATCAAATTCAGTAGTTTGCTACAAATGAATGATCAAGGGCTCATTCATTTGTCGAACTCATCGAAAAAGCGGTCTATGATCAAATCGACTAAAGTGACTTCGATACCTGGTATTTATTAAACGTTGTTAATAGTAAGTAACATAAACCGGCATCCATAGAGTAGTAGAACTCATGAACGAACGAATGAATAAACGTTTCAGATTCGGCCCTTCAAAAAACTCAAATTTCAAACAGCAGTACAATATTTTCAACGTTAATATTTATAAATGTTATTTCTCAACATAAATACCACAACATACTCTGACATTTCCATTTTCTGACATGGCTGAGTTTTTAATACAAATTCAACATCAGTGTTTGCCATCTTGGGAGAGTGGACTCTTTACTTCACAACAGATTACCGACTTTACCTGACTGGATAAACAGAAATTTCAGGTGATCATCTTGTGTCCATGGTTACTAAACAATGGAAGATTACGTTATGCGTATTCTTAAAAAATCGATATGAACAATTTGTTGTTTTCTGAAAGTTAAGAGTTTTAAGAAGCATGTATATAACAAAATATCGCTGGATGTTACTATTGAATTATTGACATCATCATTATCACTAAGTGCCCTGCCGACTGGCATAGGCGTTCATGCATCTCCACAGATCTTGGTCCCTTCTCTTCTTGATCATTTCTGGTGATGATATTCCTCGGTGCCACCTTCGCAATCCATCCGTCATCATCTCACTCTTTCTGCCTCTCCCTCTTCTACCGATGATCTTCCCAGTCGTCACAATATTCTCCAACCCCCACCCTTTTTTTCCTTTTTCTATCACGTGACCATAGAACAGTGCTTGTCTTTTTCTTATAGCTGTAAATATTGATCTCTGTTCATTAGCTTCTTTCAAGCAATCCTTTCTAGTTACTCTGGTTACTTAAACTTATATTTAGCAGGTTATACACGAATGTCTAGCAACGTAGTGGCATCCGCCTGCAAACCAAACTGAAAGTATACAGAGCTGCAGTGCTTTCAGTGCTACTGTATGCCTGTGAAACTTGGACTGGTAATCTGGTAATCTTAATTTCAGCTTCATAGCAAACGGATCACCCCTTCCAAACTCGGACTGTATACAGACGTCAGACAAGAAAACTCAGTCACTTCCATACAGTCTGTCTGAGAAAGATACTAAACTTTAAGTAGCAAGACATGGTCCCGGACTCTGTCGTACTGGACAGAGCTGGTATTCTCAGCATCAATATTATCCTGATGCAGTCACGGATTCGATGGGCTGGCCATTTTGCTCTAATGCCTGACCATCGGCTCCCCAAAAATAATCTTCTGTGTTGAAATACATGAAGGTCGGCGTTCTCATGGGAGCAAGAAAAAGCGCTTTAAGAACACACTAAAGGCATCATTTAAAGTCTTCAGTATACACCCTGACATCTGGGAGGTTGCAGCACAAAACCGGATTTTATGGCGCTTGTATATTCGAAATGGTGCAACTGTTTGTGAGGCATCTAGAACAAGGACTGCTGAACAGCGGACAGGCCAGAAGTAACCGTCAAACAGGCACTAATTTGTTGCATGTAGTGGAGTTTAAATACAAACGAACGAAGGAAGGAACAAACTCTATTTTTAAAGGGTTAAGAATTTGGCTCACAGGTCAGTTTAACATTCTGCTATTCGAGGCCTCTTTCCGTTCTTACATCATTTCATTCATACATTAGGTAATAGTAAACATCATGACTAACATCAATAATATTTAATACAAGCACTAGAATGTGCACATTTCTAACTACTGTAAACCATAGTAATTTCAATAGATCTAGGAAACATGTGTGCTAATTCTAAAATATATTTTATAATCTTGGGGACATGTAAACTGTGCTCAGATAATATTCGAACAGTTTCCTATTGTAGGCATAGGGATTAGTGGTATTTTAAATTTTATTTGACAAATAGCTCCACAATTAAGCTGCGGGGTACATTAAACTTGTTTTGTAAAGGTCTATCCTAGTTTTAGGAATGTGTAATATGCTTAGGCGTTACTGTGCCTTCCATTATATTTCAACAACGGCCATAAGTAACCTGCAGCCTTTTTGGACAATATTCTGTGAATCAATTTCGCCTTATTAAAAGTAAACATTCACGAAGCGGTAGTAGCATAAGACCCCTACATGTTTTGGAACTCACTGTCCCTTGATTAATTTTTATTTAACAAATGGCGCGTTTTTGCAGTACGCCAGCCACTTGATTACAAAATTGGAACAGCAATAGTCTATATATGTCTGGATGTGAGAAATATAGGATATCTTTCTTATGTTTTTATCAAAAAAAAATTTTAATTTTTGAAAGTTGTTCAAGAATAGAGAACTGATAGCTCCCATCATAAAGAGACAACATTCTTTGATCACGTGATGAAAAGGAGAAAACTGATGCACATCATGACATTAGGAAAGCTGAAGCGGAGGGGCAGAGGGAGACCGAGAGAGAACAGATGCTGGATAGTTGACCGTCAGGGAATGAAGAATTATCTGTTTCAGAACCGATTTAAAGTACACGAGACAGAAGGCTGTGGATAGACATGACTACCAGCGAAACACGGCATATACTTTAAGAAGAACGATTAGTGTAGTTCAAAGTTAACAAGCTAGACGTGATTCATGGACTCTTGCTCAGTCAGTGAAGAAAAACAATTAGGAGCTATTGGATTGAAATGTTTCATAACAATTCTCAATTCTTTCTAGCCCATAAATTTTTACATAAACACACACACACACACACACACACACACACACTCAAGTGAAAGTTGGAAAAGCACCTGCACGATGTGAACCTCAAGGAGAACTGGCTCATAAACAACATCCTGTCCCGAAAGCTGAAGCCTTATGGCCATGTTAAACATCATGGTAACCTGACACACAAAAATGGCAAGTGTACCGTTTCCGGAAAACGAGACAGAAACCGACCTCTGCGAAAGTGGATACTAGACACGGAAGGTACGTTGGCTATGAAAGCACACAGGTCTGAAGAATTGGCTATTGGCAAGAGAATGAGAGACTTTCCGGCGGACCCTAACGAGAGCGACGTTCTGCAAACAATATACTGATTCGTGATGAATGTAGTTTTACTGTGAGTAAACAATACATTTGATCTGATACATTCTGCCACACTCAAAAATCATGCTCTCTGCTAAACGTAGAAGGGGAATTATCAGGGGTATGGTTATAAGGTTAGTTTCGTATGCTTTACAGGACGTTGCAGAACCAACCCCAACAGCCTCTGGCTGTTGTGTCAATTTTCTAGGCAAATTTTTCGTCCAGTAGTTTGCCATTGCTCTCTGGGCGGTCGGCTTTCTTGACACCACTGTGGAAACCAACACAAGGCGCATGGCCCACAGTTGGGATCAAAGCGTTCGCATTGACTTAGCCACAGAGCCAACATTAGGTATGTGACGATTTGCAAATGTTGAGTCGAAAATTGCAGATACCACAGCCTAGCTGTAAGCCACAATATAACGCCCTTCTAATGACACACGCATAAAAAGAAGATAAACATTTCCTTTAGCAAACCACAACGATTCAATTTAAGTAGCACATTTTAAACAAGCCAAAACTTTTGATTAGGTCCAATTCTTGGATGCAACTGCTATCAGTAATTGGATTCCTTCACTGCCAACATCATTTGGCTCAAATATCTTGCATGGCTGGGCAACATCCTCTAGGGATTTTCAACGTTGCTGGGGACAAAGGCCTGGCGAGATTGCATAGTTATGTCATGCATTGGATCTTTGTGTGCTCCGCTGGCATTGTTCTAATAGTTTTTGGTCCTATACTTGGCTGACATTTCTATCAAAACAGTAATAAATTACGCCCCTGCTTTATAGAGGAGCGGTTACAATCGCTGGGCTTTTATCCTAGAGGCATAGGTTCGAGTCTTTGGTAAGATGATGCAGGATTGAGGGTGGGGAGGGAGCGGGGGGCCTAGCTAGTTAATTCGTTTACAGTACACAGCAGTTGCATACTTCATGAACACATTATAGGCTGATTGGGATGGGGGGGGGGGGGTGGCTACAAGCTAGTACTGGTTATGTTTACCCCCCTCTTCCCCAAACAAAAAAACATGAAAACTTTATGAATTCGCACACAAGCTATCAATCCACCTTCTACCACACATGTCTATCAAAGCATGTCAAAATTTTCTGACCAGATACAATCTCAAACACTAAACTACTTCAAGTTACAAACCAAGAATCTCTAGACAGTAGGATAACCAAAATAAGATAGAACTGGCTTGGTCACGTTATGAGAATCAATCCTGATATACCTGCCAAAACAGCTCTCGGACACCAGAGGGAAAGAGAAAGAAGGGGTGCCCAAAAAAAATGGAGACGAATGATGGAAAGTGACCTGAGTGCTGCATCTTTGACATGGAAAACTGTACTGAAGATTGCCCAGGACAGGAGACCATGGAAAGTCCTCTCTGAGGCCTCATGTGCCACTAGGCATAAAGAGAATTGATGATGATGAACAAATACACTTCAAATAAAACTTCTATGAATTATTAAGGGACGTCCTCTAGCCCCTTTACAAAATTAAATGAGGGGGTCGAAGGCCCGTGCTGTGAACACTTTGAAATCTCTGGTTAAGAAATATGATGACCATACACCATGAGCCAAAGTAGCCCAACGGGTCTGGTTTGTGAGACGCAGAAATCACAGGTTTTTATTTCCGGGTCCTATTTGGGGTTGGGTGGGGGGGGGAGGGAGGGTGGGGTTGGGAGGAGAATATGCACTGTCGCACACAAAATCGTGTCTTAGAAGGCGATTAGTTTGGTGAGTTTCCATCTAGGTCAGAGTGTATCGCCATGAGAATCGCTAAACTTCACCGGGTCTTCTCTTCGTATTCTCAGCTTTGACCGGCTGTACACTCCTCAGAAAAGTGCAGGTTTCCACTTCTGGACTGTGCTTGACTTTTGCATGTACACCCAGTTTTCAGATCTGGCTTCTTTTTATGTAGACTGTTGGTTGACTGCCACTCAGGCAGATGCATTTCAACTCCGAAAAAAGCCCCTAATTAGTTGACGTTTACGATATGCTTGCATCTGTCCTCCCCCCCCCCCCCTCACAGTGGGGCCCAGAACCCATAAAAGGTGGGGGGGGGGGGGTTGTTAAAAAAAAACATTGTAAGAACTGTACCTTGATTTTCAAAAAAATGGTGTAAAGAGTGAATAAAATAGGAGGAGAAAGAGGGAGTCGATTATTGTTTGGAAGATTGGTCCCCTCTCATGATAACATTAGCCGCTTGTAGAGGGGTTGGGGACTCTAGATGATGTTGAGATCCAGCGTTTTTGTTCATTAAAAAATATATATATATATATTGTTTACATTTTTTTTCTCTAATAATTTTGAGCAAAAGCTTATAATTAATAAAAAAACAACAGAACAATATCGGAATGCAGTCCTTGTTTTTGTAAATAATTTGAAAAGCCTTTATATGACAAACTCTACCTTCCTCTTAACGGTCTACACCCATAAGTTTGTCCAATTTAATACAAGGCAGCATGCTGCGTATCTGTCTGCACCTAATTCAAACTCGGTGTACTGAAAAAATAAAGCTGCGTTCAAAACCTCTAGCTGTTTTTTGGCTTAGAATTTAGTTATTGTAGCTAACAATCTCACGCTACTCGAGTACACACTTTAGACGGTTTAAAATATGACATGTTTTCTTGGTTTTCGGACAACAGTACGAGAGTCGGACAGTGGAAAAGAATGCGACTCACTACGAAATCTTACCATAGACAACAGTAGTACGTTGTATCCAACATTCAGTGCGAATAATTCGTAAGCTACAGACACATGTAAGTTCAGTTACATTCACTGTAAATTCATTCCCTGTAAATTCATTTCACTGGTATATTGTTTTGGTTTAAAATTCTACTGAATCTCATTCGAAATGCCTTTAATAGTGATTGCTTTCTTGTTTGTCTTCTGACCCTACGTCTGTCTCTACAATAAAGTTACCAGCTTTTTTTCCCAGTGACCTTAATGGTCAAATTATTGCACTGGAAGTCTTACAGTCCGTTCCAAAAGTCATACTAAAATTTAAAAATACGTAACTCAGTAACCCTTCTGTATAAATTGTTAAAATTGTGCATGTAGCCTGTTAATAATCATGTCCGTGCAGAAAAAAAAATTATAAAATTATAATGTTTAAAAAAGTGTGCCTTATTTGTAAGTAAAGTAAAATTAAAGATCCCTTTTCACGCCTTTAGGCGTTTCAGGCATATGGGAAGAGCGCCCATATTTTTAGAGACCATCAGCACTCAGTGTAATGTGGATTACGCCGGCTGTCTTTACTTTCCATAAATTGCCCGTTTCAGAGATAATCCTTGAAAGGCGCGCTTTTTTTTTTTTTTAATAGTGAAGTGTATACGTCATAAGTATTTGAATTAAAAAAAAGGGAAGATCCCTTTTTCACGTATCTAGGCGAATCGGGCATATGGGAAGAGCACACATATTTTTACAGACCATCGGCACTAGGTGTGAAATGTGGTCAGCATTAAACTGGCCGTTTTTACTTCCCCAGGACAGCCATCCTGGTAGCCATTTTAGGCTGGGTTGACCTGCGACACCTCATACCACGATAAAAATCTACGCAGCCAGCAGTGGGTTTCGATCGCGATACGTCGGACTCGCAACGCCCAAGCCACGGACGCCGCTGGATACGTCATGCACAGTCATAATTTTATTAACATAACTGTAACTCATTTCATAGGCCCTTTACTCTCAGGTGGTCAGCCTCCGTGAGTTATATAAACACAATATTTTATTGCAAGCGGGAAAGGTTATCAAAATCATCAACACGCATCACAACAAGTGAAATAATTTCAAAACAGTATTACGCATCTGGTTTAAAGTAAACTATTTGCGACAATTACTGTCTATTCTACTTTTTTTAAGGGGTACACACATTACTTTACTTCCTAGGACTGCACCTGTACCCACTCAAGACTGGGTTGACCTAGGAGCCAAGTTTATTTTTGACTCACGTGCGACTCACGTCCTTCCGATCCGTAGACGAGCGTCTAGCCGCTACGCCACGTTGACTCCCGTTCTATGGAATTGTAAACTTTAAAATTATAAGGATGTGGGAAATCTAAAACCACAAAGACAAATTCGTGTTGATCCGTACAGAAGTTTGTCGGACATTAGTTACCGTTTGATGTCACAACTTTTGGAACCGACTAAACTCAAGTACACTAGTAACAGGAACGACCCGGAGCGACTACACTGCATTAGGACATGCCCCGGAAACAGGTCATGCGTGTTTCTGTCAATGAATCTTTCATTGGGACCTCCTAGCATAAAGGGAGATTAATCACGTATGCTTCACAATACTATTTAAGTATTCGGCGCACAATAGAAGTGTTTTCCATTTCAAGATTGCGTGATCTGCGAGCATTGTTTCGTCTCGACCTATAGCACATAGTCAACTGGGGTGCGTGTGTGTTTATGTGTGTGTGTGTGTGTGTCATTGTTAGTTAGTTAATAGAACACAGTCAGCTGACATATAGGGCCTACTCAGTTTGCATAAAGAACGTGGTCAGTTGTATAGAATCCTCAGAAGCCATATGTGTGGGTTGTCCACTTTCATCTAAAGTAGCAGTGATCAATGAATATAAGTACGAAGGTGGCTGATTAGTCCAATATGAGCCCGAAGGTGGCTGATTAGTACATTGTGAGCCGGGAAAGCTCTTTAGCAGTGCGGACAACTGATGGAAGCTGCAGTAAGTGTGGGATTAGCGAACGATTCTTTTAGAACGATCCAGTGCAGCTGCCTCCCATATAGACTATAGTTACTTGGCGTATAGAACTTAGCTGGTGTATTGAATACACTCAATTAGTGTATAGAACACAGTCAGCCAATGTATAGAACACAGTCAATTTGTGTATAGAAAATAGTAAGTTGATGATATAGAACATAGTCAGTTGGTAAATTTAACACAGTCAACTAGCAAATATAAGATAGTCAATTAGTGTATAGAATATAGTCAGTTGGTGTGTAGAATATAGTCAGCTGACGTATAGAACATAGTCAAAGAGTGTATAGATTGGTGCACACACACATACACACATACACACAAAACACACACACACACAACAAAAAAGGCAAGGACGCAATATTATTTGGCGCTGTGATTCAAGTGTATGTGTTTCTCAAAGTTCATGTTAATAACCTTCAGGATTTTGTTGTTGTTGTTTACCTTCTCCTTTTAACCACATTTTTTTAAGTCTAGGAGGGGTTGTCTGCCACACATTCAAGGAGCTTTTCTCCCTTTTTTTTCTTTTGTCGTCTCACTGTTACCAACCCGGTTGTGGCCCAGTGTCGTGGTTTTCTGTATGTGTCTTGCGCTTCTCGGTTATCTTGAGTGCTGAATTTGTTCAGGTTTCTAGTACACCATATATCCATCTTTTCTTGACCTTCCTCCCAAATGTTCTGCTGTTAAGAGCCCCGCATACAGTTTGGTCTGGCCTCACTACATGGCTGAACTATTTCATTCTTTATCTGTCAATATAATCCAGACATGGTCTTTTTCCGAATTTCTCTCTAATGCTGGTATTCGTAACCCTGTCTCTTTTTGTGTTGTTATTGACCTTTCAGAGACAGCGCATTTCACAGGAAGTTATTTTCTGTTCTAGTGCTCTATTCACTGTCCATATTTGGCACTGATATCATAAAGTAGGGATAAACAATTTATTCAAGGGGGCCTTAAATGTAAAAGGGTTAAAAACCACGGATGTAGACAAACCGAGTCATATAGGAAACAATCCAGTACAATTATGTCGATTCTTTTGACGAATCCTTTTTAAACGTTAGGCTAAACTCCATTACTCCAAAGTTTTCGTTTGTTTCTTGACAAAGCGACTTACTCGGGAATATTAATATGTATTTGAAGAACCACATTTAATGGATCTGGTCATCCCATCTCTTAAATCTATAATCTAATACACTCAGCGACCTATAAATTCCTATTCGTACATTCAATATTTTCTACGTAAATTGCCACCGTACGACAAGAACAAATGGTGTCTTCTTAATGTGGCTCTTTTGTTGTATTACAAGACATTAATAATGGATTGTTTCGGTTGTTCTTGGAAATACTTGCAGGGCATGACTTTCATACTCTAGTTTTCTACTAAAGCACTTCTGCTACTGTTTGCATTTTTTATAAGGTAACGTAATGTAGTGCAGCCTTTAATATTTTTGGCTATGTTTTCTTGAGACGATGGAGTCACACAAAGTTTAGAAGAGTATAGAGTGTCAAAGGAAAACTGACTTGATAAATTATTTCTTGTTCTTCTTGTGTGCTCCTAAGGAAGAAAATCGTAGATGACCCTGGGAAGAGGGCGCGGGAGTGGTTGTGGGGTAACTGAAAAGACATGTAACTATACATTTTTTATGTTTTTATTCTCTCCGTTTCACTCTGTTTCTCACACCACCCCCCCCCCCCCATTCTCTCTCTCTCTCTCTCTCTCTCTCTCTCTCTCGATCTCCTTATTTTCTCTCTGTGTTTTGTTTCTCTCTCTCTCTCTCTCTCTCTCTCTCTCTCTCTCACTCTCTCTCTCTCTCTCGTTCTCTAACCCACTCTGTCGCGCATGGCTTGGGGCGAGTTGGGCGAAGGTGTATGCTTCTTTGGGACATACACGGCTGAAGAATGAGAAGATCATTATTGGTAAGAAAATCTGCTTTGAAAAAAATTAATCTGACAGAAGTGAAGGTAACGTAATTGTATGCGGAAGAAGAGCCCATTGAGGTGTGTAATGTTCCACTCTCGGAAGTGAGGCGAAGAAGAAGAAGAGGAGGAAGAAAAAGAAGAAGAAGAAGAAGAAGAAGAAGAAGAAGAAGAAGAAGAAGAAGAAGAAGAAGAAGAAGAAGAAGAAGAAGAAGAAGAAGAAGAAGAAGAAGAAGAAGAAGAAGAAGAAGAAGAAGAATGAAGAAGAAGAAGAAGAAGAAAAGAAGAAAGAAAAGAAGAAGAGAAGAAGAGAGAAGAAGAAGAAGAAAGAGAAGAAGAAGAAGAAGAAGAAGAAGAAGAAGAAGAAGAAGAAGGAAGAAGAAGAGAAGAAGAAGACGAAACAAGAGAAGAAAAAGAAGAAAAGAAGAAGAAGAGAAGAAAAAGGAAGAAGAAGAAGAAGACAAGAAGAAGAAGAGGAAGAAGAGGAAGAAGAAGAAAAGAAGAAGGAAGAAGAAGAAGAAGAAGAAGAAGAAGAAGAAGAAGAAGAAGAAGAAGAAGAAGAAGAAGAAGAAGAAGAAGAAGAAAAAGAGGAAGAGGAAGAAGAAGAAGACGACGACGACAACACCAATAACAACAAAAGATCTATTATCATTCTACCATAAATAAGCAATGTCAGCTAACCCAGCCAGCTCTATCTTTTGCTGACGACCATGAACATCGCCCGCGTTAGAAAGTGCAAGGACGATATAAACCAATTCCAATGCCTGAGAAAAGTCAAATTGAATCGTTAATTGTAGCTTCGTATGCTCCAGAATTTTTTTGCTTACTCTGAAAGAAGAAAATTGGGCGATGTCTGACAGCAGAGCTCTCAACTAATGTCGCGTGGCGAGCTAAAAATGTGTACCAAAGCGGGTTCGTTTAGGCGGGTGATCAAATTAACAGTGGCGCGTTTAACAAAGACCTAGACATACTAACTAAAATCACACAGGGTAATATATGCATTATTCAGAACTAACTGAACGACTAAACCCCCCCCTACCCCAACGACCCCCAACTTTAAACCACCACCACTGACCTACTAGTGTCCTTTCCGTGCCATTTAGCACAATCAGCTCTGCCATACCTCACCTCAACCCATTCAACATATCCAAACGCCATTACTCCAAAAAACCCACATTCAAGTCAAAGCGGGCCGGCATGTGTTGACCCCTGAGTTCTATTGGTGTGCTCAGTACACAATAAGAGAATCATAGATAGTGAGTGCACTCATGCCTCCTATCACTGTCGTTCTATACGAAATATTACAATGCATTTTTATATTCTAATCCCTATCCCCTTTATGTTGCGAAACCTTAAGAAATACATATTAACATAAAACCCAACAGCTGAAACACACTTACAACCCTGACAGTAATTTATTTTAAAGGAAACTACTCACCGAGGAGGGCTCCATATTTAAAGGTACATTTAATTTAGTACGTTCAGTAGAACGTCACACGCCGCCATTGTAGTAGGACCTTGTTGGTGTACCACTGGCTTGTAGTAGAACCGCCGTGTGCCTTAAGCCCTTACTAGTTACACGTGTCATAAGCATACTGTATACTAAGTTAGCCTAAACGTGATATGCCTGTACAAATAGGGTAAATAAGTGGCCCCCGTGAAATTCTAGGGCAATTCCTGCCCGCCATCAAACCTCTTCAAATTAAACTCTTATTAAATGAAGAGTCCACCGTTTGACCCAAAAAACTATGGCGTACTTTCGCACACTTATTATATCACAAAAGTATAATCAAACATCTCAGTAATTACCACAGACAAATTCTAATTGGATTATTTAATTAGTCATGGAACAGCCAACAAAAATTACTGTATTCACCAAGATACAAAATAATAACCAATAGTAAAAACTAAACCCCCCCCCCCGACCCCCCCCCCCCTAAAAAAACTCACGCAGTCTTAAAATTTGCGCTTTAACAGTGTCGGTTTGGGCGACCAAATCGGAAGGGCTTTCAGTTATATCGCGGAAAGGGAAACTGGTTAACAGAATCAGGACTTTTATCAACTTCACGACTCACGTGACGTTGGACAATCGGAGCAGTTCCACTGACCCACCTGCTTAGTAGCAGCTATAGGTTGCTGACTAAAACTACAAAGCCAGGAAGACCTTCGGTCACCAAGCCTGTGTGGGGGGGGCTTGTAATTCTTCGGTAGGATGGTCTCGTCTCCTCTAATCATCTTCTTCTTATTGATCTTATTCTCTTCTTTTCTTCTTTCTTATTCTTCGTATTCTTTATTCTTCTTCTTCTCTAACTTCTTATTCTTATTCTTCTTCTTTTCTTCTTCTTCTTATTCTTCTTATTCTTCTTTCTTCTTCTTCTTCTTTCTTCTTCTTTTTCTTCTTCTCTTCTCTGATTCTTCTTCTTTTCTTCTTTCTTCTTCTCTTCTCTTCGTCCGTCTTTCTTCTTCTTCCTTCTTCTTTTCTTTTTCTTCTTCTTCTTATTTTCTTCTTCTGCTTCTTTTCTTATTCTTCTTTCATATTCTACTTCTTCTTCTTCTTCACTTCTACTTCTTACTTCTTTACTTCTTCTTCTTCTTCTTCTTCTTCTTCTTCTTCTTCTTTATTCTTCTTCTTCTTCTTCGTCTTCTTCTCTTCTTTATTCTTCTTCTTCTTCTTCTTCTTCTTATTCTTCTTCTTCTTCTTTTCTTCTTTTCTTCTTCTTCTTCTTCTTCTTCTTCTTCTTCCGCTTCTCCTCCTTCTTCGATTCTTCTGATTATTCTTCTTGATCTTATTCCTTTCTCTTCTCCTTCTGTCTTATTATTATTATTATTATTATTATTATTAATTATATTATTAATATTTTATTATTATTATTATTATTCTCCTTCTCCTTCTTCTTCGTCTTGTTATTCTTGTTTTCATCGTCACCTTCTTCCCTTTTCTGCTACTGCTGCTACAGCTACTTAGAATGACGACGATGACAATGATCCCTATCGTGATCCTCCTCTTCCTCGTCTTCCTTTTTTTTTTATAGAGAAAAGACCCACAGACGCTGATCTCTCCAGAGTCGCTCCTGAGTCCCGTCAACCAGTCTATTCTTCCTGTTTCATTCATGTCCTTCTTTTCTCCCTGAGTTATATTTATCTAGTCATATTCTTAAGAAATACTGATGCATGTTTGCATTTTCCACTGTTCTCCTCAGTATGAAGGAGCCAACTCACTTCAGTTCTCTTCAGTCACAAACAGCGCAGAATAGTGGGACATGAAATGACTTTGTGAATCACATTCATGTACAAGGAATTACCGGTACTTCAATTTTAATTCACCCCAAACAAAGGAAACCTGGAGGTTTCTGGGATAGTCCAAACATATCACATGACAGCAAAGTGTTTTCTTTTGTATTATATGTCGCTTTGCTTTGTATCATGTGTGTTTTGCTATCCCTAACCCTAAACCCCAAACCTTAACTCTAAACCCTAACGTTATCCCTAATCTGTGCTAAATATAGCTACCTTTCAGCTTTGTTTAGGGTGAATTAATTGTGAAGTTTCCATATTTCCTTGATACCGTTTTTACAAAAGTAAGTAAAGACCCACTGGAACTACTCACGTTTTCGGGCCCAACGACACCGTGATTGGCCGTTCATTATTGCGTCTTACAGGGGTGTCAGGTCAGAATGCACTCTCTCGTGGGACCTAGGCTGCTGCTGTCCACAAGGGGGTTGGAGTTAGGGCCAGTTGTAGATATTATGGGCCATTAAACGTGGTGGTCACATTGTGTAGCATGGAATCGCGGTATATCGCCGGCGATAGTGTAAGAGACTATACGACCTGACACCCCTGTAAGAGAAAGTTGCTCGTGTGAAAGGTTAAGACGCATCAATGAAAGGTCAATCACGGCGTCGCTGGGCCTGAAAACGTGAGTTGTACTGACTCACTTTACCACATCATGGCATCTGGTATATTGTTGTAGATAGTTTACCATAACATCGAGAACTAAAGACGGGAAATCGAACTAACTTTTTGAGCGGACAAGGGGACATCCCAAGCAAGTCAGTTTAGCTTCCACTTCCCCGTTGGTTTTTTCTTGGTCACCAGACTGACGTGGTTAATGCTGCTCGCTCAGCTTTGGTGTTAAACTCGAAACATTTTTGCCAAGAATAAACAAAACAATATGCTCTTTTTACTGCACTAAACAAACAAAAAAATTGAAACATGCTACGATGAAACGTTCAATCAATGCATCTCATGCATTAAAAGTATCTGTTTTAGTGTTATGTTCTATTCTTGAGCTAATTCCTAAATTTTTATAAAGCGAGACATTTGGCGCTTTTTCCTGGAGTACCGATGGGACGGCAGGGACATACCTAAAAAAAGCGGGATTGTCCTGGTAAAAAACGGGAAATATAGTCACCCTAGTTCTATGCCTATATTTTTATAGATCCAATCGCCCTCGGTGAGTGACGTGCTCAGCTGATCCCCGTTGCATGACTCGAAACAGTCTGTCCTAAACACTGACAGACATTGTGTGTACACAGCGCAGAAATAACAGACTTAAGCCCATTTGCCTGACTAGCAAAACATGCAAACAACCCCCACCCCCCCCCCACCCCCCCCCCCCCCCCAGCACCTAAGCCCTTATGTATCTCAAACAGGCTACCTCGTTGCAGCCTTAACGGACACAGTCAGAGGGAGATATGAGGAAAGGGGGAAAAAGGGAGGGGGGAGAGACAACGGGAATATTGACGTAAAAAAAGAGAAAGTGACTTCTCCAAACGAAGACAAATCTTATTACCTGAAACACTAATCCTCTTTTCCCCATGTTACTTTTAAGAACTTTCTGCAAGCTGATTACTTCGTGTAATCTTCGGATGCCTCCTCCCCCCTCCCCCCCACCCTCACCCCCACCTCCCCTTCTCCCCTTTTTCCATTTTTCTCCTTACAAACTTTTATCCTCCCGCTTCTCCCAAGCTTTCTGAATGTCATTGTCATCTTGTCATTTCTGCGTGGTATTTGTCTTTCAATGCATGCACGGAAAGGGATTTTCAAAAAGACACGGAAAGACAGTTTTTATGCCCCCGATTTCATGCGTATTTAAATTTAGCTAAACATTTCTGGTATTGACATTGTGGGTGTGAATGCTTCACCACATTTTAAATGATTAATTAACTTTCAGTAAATGTTCAGCTTTCCTCTTCATCTATAAAATGTTCCAGCAGAGGATTAGGGATATTAAAGGAAATGAGTTCAAGGGATGGAATTATATTTCTTTTTTGCTCACCACGGGAGAGTATTATGTTTTTTAATCGGAATATAATATTTTTTAAAAGGTTTTCATATCTTACCTCCTTTTGCTGCAAGTTAAGTTAGTTGCGTATCCTTTACAGGACGTTGCAGAACTAATCTCAACAGTCCCTGGCTGTTGTGTGGTTTTTCTAGGCAAATTTACGTCCAGTAGTTTGCCATTGCTTCTGGATGGTCGGCTGTCTTGATACTACTGTCGAAACCAAAGCAAGGCGCAATGCCCGCAGCTGGGATTGAACTCATCATTCCGGCATTACGAAGCGTTTGCATCGACTTAGCCACAGAGCAGACTTTGCTGCAAGTAGTAACTAAGTGAAGGGCATTTTTCACGTATTTAGGCGTATGTGGTCAGCACACGCCGGCCGCCTTTACTTCACAGGACTTCACTTCGTATTATTCAGGGCTGAGTCGACCAGGGAGCAAGGTACCCATGGCCTTCCGATCCGCAGTGAAGTGTCTTCTTCTTCTTCTTTTTCTTCTTCTTCTTTTTCTTCTTCTTCTTCTTCTTCTTCTTCTTCTTCTTTTTCTTCTTCTGCTCCTGCTTCTGATTCTTCTTCTTCGCGTTGACTGGCTGCAAACTCCGAAGGGAAATTATGGTTGTTCGCCCACTTCTGGACTTTAGTCTTGCTGGTCTTGTTTTAGAATTTGAGTTTTGCGTGCACATCCGTTGGACAGATCTGGCTTTTTTTTTTTTTTGTACACAGATTGTTGGTTCCTCGTCCCTCTGACTGATGCACTCCTACTTCAAAGGAAAACCCCTAATTTGTCGCCGCCTACGTCATGTTTGTTTTAGGGGGCAGTGGATCCACTCTTGCCCCCTCCACACACACACACACACACACACACACACACACACACACATATAATAGTCCTGGAAACCACACAGAAGGACACACAGGTTTAAACATGCAATCCTTACCCTCACAGCATTGCAAGCCACACAGGGACGTTGTGGCTATTGCGGGTCTCCTAATAAGAACTTTAAAAAACAGGAGACTACTTTATTTACGTCTACACTACTCCCCAGTCGACCCATTCTGAAATGAGTACCAGATAGTGCCCTGGAAAGTAAAGGTAGCCGGTGCAATGTCGACCACCTCACCCATGAGTTTATAAACATCAATATAGGCTTATAGTCCGTTCCAGCTTTAAAAATCCGTAGCTAAGTGACCGCTCGGTGCAAGTTGTGGACATTTTGTATGCATCCTAATAATAATCATTTTCTTGTAAACATTTTTTTTTGAAACCATAAATGAACATTTAGTTTTCATTTTGCCTTATTTGCAGTTTATGAAAGAAAAAAAAGCAACATGCTTACAGTTAATTGAGAATCAGGAAATTTTCAGATTGCACGGGTTTTATATTAATTTCACTCTCAGATGCTTATCTCCAGCGTTAGCCTCCCGTGTCTAGTAAATTTTTTTCATTTTATGCATGTAGGCTACAAAATAACCAAACTCTTCGCTGGACACATGAACAGATTTCCTCTACATGTGTATAAGTTATTGTTCATTATATATATATATATAGCACTTATAGCAATATATATATAATATTATATATTTTTTTTTTTTTTTTTTTTTTTTTAATGAGTACACAGATCATTAGAAAACAGCAGCACTTGATCAATATAAAATTATAAAAAATTGTAAGGACATGGGAAATCTAAGGCTACAAGCAAAATCTCTTGTTGATCCGTACAGAAGTTTTCACGTTATTTGGTAATGTTTGAGGACACGAATTTTGAAACGGGCTATAGTCCCATATACTCGATACACCGCTGGAACGAAAAGCTGTCATCTACCTAAAGTTACGTCTATCGCCAGCAGTAGTTGCTGTCACTTAAAGTCACACCAGCAACGATACAAATTACTTTTAATAATAAAACAATATAGTCCATAGACAAGATTAATTCATTCAATCTGAGACACTTGTTGCTTCAGTAAATTGTAAGTGTTTCGTACGTTATCACCGTGTTCTTTGACTAATTCTATCCCAGCCAGTTATTTTCTTGTTAACATTCTATTCCAAGAAATTGAATTTATAACTATTTAATAAATGAGTGTAAAAAGATTACCAAATGACATCATACATTTTTGGCTGGAATAGGTTAATGTATAATTAATTATAGAATCCAAGAAAAGTGTGTTATTCATTAAGTAACAGAGGAAAGTGCGATGCATTGTTTGGAACACAAAGAGTTAACCTGTGGTCCAGTGGAAAGTAAACAATGGTATCTCTTTTACACAATTTCTAGATTTAAAAAAAGGGGTAGGAAGTTATAGGGAAGAGAAGTAAAAAGGTTAGGAAAACAAAAGTTTATGTCAACTTTACAAAATCAGAAACAACAGAGAGAGAGACGAGCAAGACAGGCAATGCAATGGACACCACACGGACAGCGAGGAAGAGGCAGGCCCATGGACACTCGGAGGCGAACTTTTGAGGCAAAACTCAAGGCTACGAGAAAAACAAAACTGGACATAGAGAGGATGGCTCAGGATCGAATTAAATGGCGACGGTTCGTCTCTGCCTTATGTGCGTCTAGACATGATGAGGATTGATTGATTACAACATTAACTAAAAGGATCAGTGCTCAGAGAGACTAGAACATGTTCAAGTTATTTTTTTCCGGCAAAATGTCCAGGTTGTTCGTCCACTTCTGGATTTGGGTCCTTTTCCAGAGTTTAAGTTTCTCATAAACATTCGCTTCACAGATCTTACTTATTTGTACTCAGACTTTCAGATCCTTACCTGTCATGCAGATACACAGCGACTTCGAATAGTCAATCACCTTTATTTTACGACATGCTTGCTAGGGGCGACAGTGGGTCTATTATTTTACTTCCAAAATGGAGCCGGGGATTAATAATAATAAAAATAATAATAATAATAATAATAATAATAATAATAATAATAATAATAATAATAATGTGCTGAATGGCAAATAATTATAATAATATTTTTTTAAATAATACATGTATAAACAAAAGCTAAAAAGGAGAGCCTCTAAATATAGAGGAAAGGGTTGTTAGGATACCTCAACTGGTTTACAAATTTACAGGGTGGGGCATCTTGTGAACTGACCAGCCCTTCCGCACCGTCGTGTCCGTCACTGACAAAAGTTGACACAGACTGGAGTCTCAGCAAAGCTATAGATTATACGCACGCAGTAAATGCATACGGCAGCCGCTAGAAGTGCCAGCACAAACATTCCGCTACTAGAAACACAGATCATTATCAATGCAGGCAGAAGTTAAAATAGAACAGCAGTTAGTTGCACGCGTAATTAATCGGCATATGGTACCACCAGTTATCTGCCAGCAGGCCACTTGCCATATTCTGAATCTTCAGTTCACAACACGAACACAAACAACGTCAGGCACAATCAAAAAGTATTCAAAAATGAAATCAGCAGCTCACAGTGTCGCACCATGCAGTAAACTCAGTGTCTGGCTGGTGTGGTCGTTTCGGGTGCCTGAATCATAAATTATTCAGAGGTAGAACGTGGTCTATGAGATCTGCTTTGTTGGTCAGTTCCAGAACGTTTTTTTTTTTTTAATCCAAGGGTTGTAATCTAAACGTTTAGGGTAGAGCCCGGCGGGAAAAGTGTTTGATTGATCCACTAGCAAACGCATGTTATAGTAGCCCCTTGTCTCTCCGAAACAGCATTTCGTTCACGTGTATCAAATTGTGGTTTTCAATCATTAGTAGATGTCGCATTAGCTAAAATGTATAATCGTATAACAGTGAATTCAATCAAATCAAGGGGGCTGCGTGGTCTCGAGGTATGGTGTCCGCCTCGAGTGCTAGAGGTCCCGGATTCAATCCCCGGAAAGGGCTGGGATTTTTTCACGTAGACTTGGACTTCTAGTAATCCCCCCCCCCCCGGTCTCTGGGTCTCTGGGTAGTGAGATCGGACGCCCGTGTGCACTGTTGCGCACGTAACAAAAATCCACTCACAGTCGGAAATCGAAAAGAGTAGCCTAACGTCCCTGGGCGGGCAAAGTTTGGAGTTAAAAGTCTACTCAAAGTATTTCAGGATCCTCGCCGGAGTTATAGAGCCTGTGCACTGAGCTATACTTCTTCGGACTCAGACAAGTTAGAAGAAGAACGGAGCGCTAATGGGTTACAACCGTGTGTCATGATGTTAATCTGTTGTTCAAAATCTCAAAATCAAATTAACAGCTGTCTGTGTTTCGTTAACCGTCAGCCAGTGGGCCTAACATTGCGGTTTAAGTAAGTATCCTGTTGTGCCATTATGTGTCACATAGGGCTCTTCCTTTCCGTTCTGTCTTAAGCAATCACTTCCATATCATGAATGGAATACAGTCCACAACATTTGACTTCTCTCTTCAACCTTCTTTTGATGGTTTCTCTTTGACGTCCTCGTTTTCTCAGTCTCTATATTTCCCAGTGTCGTGCCTTTTTGGTGACTTTCTGCCCGTTTCTTGTCGCGATGCGTTTAGTACCTACCGCGTCATATTTTCTGTCTTTTAACTGTTCTTCTTCTTCTCTGTTAATCGGCTTTCCAGTGGAAAGTACTGGTTGTTCGTCTATTTTTTTTTTGTGCCCAGGCCTGAGTTTTGCGTGTACATCTGTTCTTTACTGGCTTATTTGTGTGCACTTGGTTGTTCCTTGCAGCTCGGGCAGATGCATTCCGACTTCGAAGAAAGCCTTCAATTAGTCGACTCCTACAACAAGCAGTTGGAGATACAGGGGGCCGGAACCCACAAGGGGATTGTAACTGTTGATATAAATGTTTCTCTTTTATTTCTTGACCCTTCTTGAATTCAACCCATTTTGTGTTCACGTTTTGCAGGTGGGAAAATGTTGAAGAATACCACGTCTGAGCTGAGTGGTAATCTCTAAGAATTTGAACAGACAGAAACTGGGGCAGAATAATAAGAAATCCTAAATTGATGTCATAGATGAACTCTTTCAGCACCAAACATGTCAAATGAAGGCATTCTATTTCAGCACCAAACATATGTCAAATGAATACACTCTATAGTAAGAGTGTATTACTTTAAAGTATCATCGTTTTACTATTGGAAGTA
>CAJHNH020000580.1:5000-72500 GCA_905116865.2 Candidula unifasciata
GGTGTTTGTAGTAGTAATAGTAATGGTGGTAGTAGTGGTGGCTGGTGTGGCAATAATAGTCTTGACGTTGATCGTAGTAGTAGTAGTGATGATGGTAGTAGAAGTGGTGGTTGCTATTGTGGTGGTTGTAGTATACCTACAGTAGTACTATGAGCCATGTGTTGTGTCTCTTTCTTTGTATTTGTAATATGTTATACTGACACTGTTTGAAAACTTTCAGATTACTATTATGTCTGTAACAATGAATTACGTCCGGACAATCACACGCCCCACCCCCCCCCCCCCCCCACCACCACTTTTTTTGTGTGCTCTCCCGCAAAACTTCAGGATAGTGTAATAATTGGTATAGTATTTATGGGTGTCCCAATTAAAACCTATTTGGGGATTGAATATGTTATCTGAGATTTGCCTGTTGGTTTGCCATCCAGGATAGGATTCTTACAGTCTCAGCATGATCAAATTTTAAGTTAGCCATCAGGAGGGAAACATAGGTAGCCATTATATGTTCCTTGTTATATGATATGTAATATCATCATCATCAGTTCTCTTTATGCCTAGTGGCACCTGAGGCTTCAAAGAGGACTTTCCATTCTTACCTGTCCTATGCAATCTTCAGTGCAGTTGTCCATGTCAGAGATGTCGCACTCAGGTCACTTTCCATCGTTCGTCTCCATGTTATTTTTGGGCGCCCCTGTTTTCTCTTTCCCTCTGGTGTCCACGTGAGAGCTGTTTTGCCAAGTATATCAGAATTCATTCTCATAACGTAGCCAGGCCAATTTCCATCTTCTCCTGGTTTTCATACTGTCTAGAGTTTCTTGGTTTGTGACTTGAAGTAGTTTGACGTTTCTAATTTAAAAATATTGTACTGTCTGCTTATGAAAATGTCTCCAGTAAGATTGTGTCAGTTCTTATATCAGATGAACTTAATTGTCCTAAATAAAGAATATTATTATTTAATATCCTAACACTTAATATGTTTCTCAGGGATGTGTGTGTGGGACTCTAATGCGACCGCTAGAAGCAAAGACATCGGTTCCTCAACCCAGTAAAGAACCGAGAGCTAAAAACATCTTTGACAGAGTTAAAGAATCTGCATATTTGAGGAACAGGTGGGTTCAGGTACCTGGAGAATATACACATTGTAAGACCTCGCTGTTGAATGTACTAGATCCCTATTTCGTTTTCGGGGCTCCATTCTCCACTAAAAAAGGATGGATCCACAGGCCCTGACAAACATGTGCAACTAACACTTCTTAGCCAATATTCTTGGCACAAACAAACCAGACCACAATTATAGCCGATACTGCTCGCCGTAGGTTGAATATGGTCGATTTCTATGTTTTTCTCTCCCTAAAATGGACCGACAGACTGCATGGATTCGAACCTAGGTCTCCAGCAGCA
Organism: Candidula unifasciata; assembly: GCA_905116865.2. Classification (NCBI taxonomy): domain Eukaryota; kingdom Metazoa; phylum Mollusca; class Gastropoda; order Stylommatophora; family Geomitridae; genus Candidula; species Candidula unifasciata. The sequence continues at coordinate 6,402 of CAJHNH020000580.1, forward strand.
AATGTCTTAAAAGTGTTTGTTCTAACTGTTCCAATAGTACACTTGTTGTACACATGACCTACTGTTCTCCTCAAAACGTCCTTTCTTGCTGTACCTACAAAGAATTCCAAACCCACGTAACCTTATATATGTTGTTTCAATTAACACTGTATCTCCCATTAGTTTTAGTTCATAAATGGTCTTACGAATGTTTGCCTTGTCCCTACTGTTGCCAAAAACCCGCCCTTTAATTACCTCGCAACTCCTGAGTGTCTTGTGCAGAATGCCTGAGTCACTATAACATTGCTGATACTCATATCTACTCATTCCGCCAGTGATCGTTTTGAAATTCTCAAATCATCATCTTTCAGCAGGTCCTTTACAGAACACAGCTCTCGTCACTTCTTCTTCTTCTTCTTCACTTCCTCTTTTACCGCTGTGGGTGTCGAGGGAGATATAAGGTTCTGTTTCTAGCTCTTCTGGCTGCCTCGACCATAGTCACATCGTGCTGTTGTAGAGTTTCTCTGATGTTATCCTTCCATCTTGTTTTTGGTCTACCCCGTGCTCTACGTCCTTCTTCTCTTCCCATGTATGCTTTGTATGGTATGGTGTCACAAGGCATTCTCTCTAAGTGGGCAAACCATTTTACTTGCTGTCTTTGTATGTAATCCAGAATTGGTTCTGTGCCGACTTGTTCTCTTATGATCTCATTTCTGATCTTATCTCTTATGGTCACTCCTACAGCCCTTCTCAGACATCTCATTTCCGTGGTTACTAATTTTCTTTTATGGTTTGTTGTGAGTGACCATGTCTGGCACTGGTAGCACAGAGTTGGAATAAATATGCTTTGAATTAGATGTCTCTTTGTGCTGACTGGGATTGTCTTATGCTGTAAGAGGGGGGCTAGCTGTCCCAATACTTGGTTTGCTTTACTGCATCTCGTCACTGCATGCTCGAAAGTCCCACTTTCTCTGCAGTTCTCCAGCTCTATGTGCTTTCATAACCAGCGCATCTTTAATGTCTTGCATCCGCCTTCGCAGAGGTCTACTTCTGCCTCGTTTTCAGGAAACTGTACCTTAAATCACCGTTCTCCCCACGCCACCACGACGTTTGACGTGCCTTAAACAGTCCAACTTTTTGGACAGGATGCTGTTTATGCGCAAATTCTCCTTTTTGCTCAGATCATGTACACTTTTGTTTTCTTCTTTGTTCTTAGTATTCTAATAATTCCTCTGTAGCATTTCAGTTCAAAAGCTCCGATTGTTTTCTTCAATGATTGAGTAAGACTCCATGACTCATATATATACATATAGGTCGTCACTGGAAAGATGCAAGATCTCAAGAGTTTTAGTTTAACTGGCTTACATATACTATGCCACAGGTTCTTCATGATGTTTAGTCTCTGTATTGCTATGGCAAGTCTTTCTGACTTCTTCTGTGCAGTCACCATTTTTGTTTTTCACTTAATTACTAAGTCGCTCCTCTTTTACCTTGGGATGTAGAGGTTTGCCAGAGAGATCGCAGGACTTCTCTATCAGCAGTTTTCTTTCTGGCTTTGTTCCATTCTAGTGCTCTGTCAGTCAGGGACTGTCAAATATTTTTTTTCCAGCTGCCCCTGGGTCACCCTCAAGGTCTGGTTCCCTGGTTGTTAACATCCCATTCCTGCCGTGGTGGTCGATTCCCTCCCATTCAACACACATGTTCAACCCATGGTAACTGTGACTGATCCATTCGAGTTTGTAAGACCTGGAGACGCATGAAGCGCTCAGGTTCAGCGAGACCTTCTCCTGTTATAGCGGGGCTTGGGACTGGTCTCAGTGGAGTTGTGTTTGTTTGTTGATCCTAAATATTACAAAATCTGTGACACTTTGCCTACATCAGTCGTCAAGCCTTGGGGATGACTATAAACAAACATTGTCTTAACCGCTGGTTATTATACAGTTTACTACTGTTAATACCAATTTTATCATTTTTAAGTGAACACTTAATAATCAAACGCGTTTTTTAACACGAAATTACTTATGCGACTCCAACAGGTCCGTTTCTGAGTGCGGTGACGGCTCAGCATCTGCAGGCGATCCCCAAACAATCCAGGAAAGGGTTCTTGCAGCCAAAATACTGAGAGAGAAACGGCTTTGGGACCCTCACTCCATATCAGAACAACAGTCTAGTTTTCTAACGGTCAAACAAGAAAGAGGAGAATCAGCGAACAGCAAAACTGAAGGGTAACTTAGAATTTTATTGTTTGTTGTTGTTGCACATGGTCTAAAAAGACAAACATGGTTATCATAATTTATGTTAAATTAATATTTTCATTACGGTTTAAACATCAAGGGTTGCTGGCTTGTAAACAGCATCTTGTCTCGGTAGCTGAAATAGTTTGGCCATATCCAGCGCCACAGCGGAGGGAAAAGAATAATAGCAGAAGGCATGGTACCAGAAAAAACAGCAGGGACCGACCAGTACAAAAGATTGGCACAGGATTTACATGATACCCTGGGTAGGAAGAGTAAACGAGAGGCTGACTTTCTTTGGACCGTGATGAGAGCTACGTTCTGCAAAAGCAGCAGCAGAAAACATAGAAGAAGACCAAGAAGAAGAAGACGAAGACGAAGAAGAAGAAGAGGAGCGGAGGAGGTGGAGCATGCTATACGTAGGAGAGAGAGAGAGAGAGAGAGAGAGAGAGAGAGAGAGAGAGAGAGAGAGAGAGAGAGAGAGAAGATGAGGACGATTGCGACGAAAAGGAGAAAAAGAATAAGAAGAGGAGAAGCAGAAGAAGAAGCAGCAGGAGAAGGAGGAAGAGAAGAAGAAGAAGAAGAAGAAGAAGAAGAAGAAGAAGAAGAAGAAGAAGAAAGAAGTGGGTTAATGAAACGATGAATAGGAGAGAAAGAAAGAAGATGATGACGACGACGGCGACGAGACGTAGAAAAAGAGCAAGACAAAATGTTGTGATATGCAAAATAGAACAATTCTCTTCTCCATTATCATTTACAATATTGTTCTTGTGTATCTTTCATTTCAGTGAAGATACCACGAACGTCAAACTCGGGGGGCACATTGCAGCTTTTGGTGATGTCAAGGTAAGCTTTAAAAGCAAAGGACATTTTTACAACATTGGCACGTAGGGCATATGATGCTAGACGCTTTTGTATATACTAGTCGACACGGGGGAGGGGGAGGGAGGGGGAGGGGCGGGGGAGGTGGTCAACAACACGCTGGTCATCTTTACTTTCGTGGTTACCATTTGAGAATGGGCCAACATGGGAATCAGGACCAATTTTAGAACAATTATCTCGATGTGGGTTCGAACCTAAGACCTCTGGACCGACAAGGAGCATCAGGCCAGTACACTATCGTGGGTTCCAATGTAACAGTATAGAGTACATATGCAGAGCAACATTAATGTTTGGTATCTCTCTCTTTCTCTCTCTTTCCCTCTCTCTCTCTCTCTTTCTCTTTCTGTCTCTTTCTCTCTCTCTCTGTGTTTCTCTTGCTGTCTCTCTCTCTCTCATTCTATATTTTGCACGTAACTTTGAAGGTATGTATAGGCCATCTATAACTGTGTTTTCCTCATAGCCAAACTATTTTGATATATGAACATGCTTGATATATACAATACAGTTGCCTTATGAAAGATGAGTGCTGAAAAGGGGCCGAATGTAAGACGGGCCTGCGTGCCCAATTAGGAACCCTTTGGAAATAAAGTTAGTTTTTGGTTTTCTCTCTCTCCCGTCCTCTTTCTGACTCCCTTTAACCCATCACCTCTCTCTCCCTCTCTCTCAATCGTCCTCCCTTTCTCTCACTAATTTCTTAGCCTTTATACGTGTGCCCCTCTGTTTTTCCTAGTGCACTTCGCCCTCCCTTCTTTCTTTGAGCCTTGCCTTATATATGTCATTCTAAGAAATGTAAAACGTGTATTTATTTTACATAATGCAGGCACAAATAGAAAATCGCGGTACGAGGAGAATGCTTTGAACGAGAAGTGACAAGATGATCTGGCCGACGCTCAACACTGATAATACAAAGCAGCTTTTAGTCAACTGAACATAATGAGTGTGAAAATCAGTGATTAAAAGAAATAGTCTGTTTCAAAAGTCCTGCCAAATTCTAGAATCTGTAATGCAGAAACCGGTCGGTGTAAGATGTTGAAGTTTGGCATCAGACTGGTAATAAATAACCATGTCTCTGTAAGAATTTCTTATTTGAATGTACTCAGACATTCAGTTTTCAATTTGCCTTACTTACAGAAGAAAAAACAGACACTGATTTAAAGCAAACAATCAGTATGCTTACCGTAACTTGAATAAACTGGGCAAGGGGAACTTTAAAAATATCAGATTGCACACATTTCACACTCGTTTTACTCACAGGTGGTCTTCTCGTGCATTAGTGATCATCATCATCATCATTATTCATCATTAGGCACAAACAAAAGCTTTGTTCGAATCCCGCCGCACGCATATTTTCTTTGCGTCGGTTCTCCTGAAGTAAAAAATCAGTCTAAACATATTTTTTTGTTCCTGTTTTTTTCTCAGAAATCCAACCAGAACTTTCCCAATGGAGACTCTCAGTCAACGATCACAGAAATTCTACCTCTGTTGGAGGTATCGGCTCCAGTCGTGCGTAACATAGCACTGCCCACAGACAGCCTGAAGTCTTTACACATCTCCAAGGAAGATCTGGCCCGTCCGCTTTACCGCAAAGACATCTTCTACAGCGGAAGTGTCCTAAACATCCCACAATTCCACTCGCAGCCAGACATGAAGAGCTACATTGCCAGCATAACTATGATCCCCAGAGAGAGGGGTGTTCAACGGTTCTTCAGCTGTCTGCCCACACCTGTCCAGGACGTGCTGGCGGAGATGATGGACGTGTCTTTGTTTAAAGATGTTGGGTTTATGATGATCTGTTTGGGGAACTTTACCGCGTTTCTAGGCATGTATGTTCCATTTATGTTCTTGGTGGACCGGACAGCCTCACAAGGGGTGGATCGATCACTGGCTGCCTTCCTGATCTCCGTCATTGGTGAGTTCTTACATCGTTTGTTACGCGTTCTGTCTATCTGTCTGCCTGCCTGTCAGTCTATTCGTCTGCCTGCTTTCATGTCTTCCTGTCTGTTCGTCTGCATCTATCTATCTATCTATCTATCTATCTATCTATCTATCTATCTATCTATCTATCTATCTATCTATCTATCTATCTATCTATCTATCTATCTATCTATCTATCTATCTATCTATCTATCTATCTATCTATCTATCTATCTATCTATCTATCTATCTATCTATCTATCTATCTATCTATCTATCTATCTATCTATCTATCTATCTATCTATCTATCTATCTATCTATCTATCTATCTATCTATCTATCTATCTAATCTATCTATCTATCTATCTATCTATCTATCTATCTATCTATCTATCTATCTATCTATCTATCTATCTATCTATCTATCTATCTATCTATCTATCTATCTATCTATCTATCTATCTATCTATCTATCTATCTATCTATCTATCTATCTATCTATCTATCTATCTATCTATCTATCTATCTATCTATCTATCTATCTATCTATCTATCTATCTATCTATCTATCTATCTATCTATCTATCTATCTATAGAGCTGTCTGTCTGTCTGTCTGTCTGTCTGTCTGTCTGTCTGTCTGTCTGTCTGTCTGTCTGTCTGTCTGTCTGTCTGTCTGTCTGTCTGTCTGTCGGCATCGATCTGTCTATCTTTCCACCATACATCCATTCATTTAGCCTGGTTCATTCCGGACACTGTTACGTGTTTGTCTATGCATTTGCATAACTGTCTATATTACACGCGTATAATGTGAACATTTGCAGGTATATCAAACACTGCAGGGCGAGTGGTCATCGGTAAAGTGGCTGACCTCCACATCGTAGACAGCCTGGTCATCACATATGTTGCTGTGGCTATTATGGGAATAGCGACTGGACTTGTCCCCTTCTGCAACACTTATCCGCTCCTGGCTACGGTTGCTGCTATCTTTGGTTTGGGAATGGGTGAGTTTCAGTTTGAATCCCTGTGTGGTTACTATAATTGTAAATTTTCATGTTGTCAAGACTCGCCTAATCTCATCTTCACATTGCAGAATCAGAAACTGAATAACTGATTCTTGATTACTTTCACCCAGATAATGTGACTGTCTTTTCATAGGGCAAATTGCTTAGAGACAGAAAAAAGTTAATGTGGATTCAACGGCAAAGCCAATGGATATCGCCTAGTTCAACAAAGATGATTATTTGATAGCATAGATGGTTTAAGAACAGAGGTGGAGACAGTCACAGCAACCTTCTGCTGACTTGATAACTAGCTGCAATACTCGTGTCGGGACTGACCCACATAGTATGCCGAGAATCGGGGAGACAGGTATGCTCCCTGCTGAGTAACAAGCATTGCTTCAGAAGACCTGAGTACTTAGTGTCGTTTGAATATTTTTGCAAGCTTTTTCTTGTGTCTTGGGAAATTAATAGGCAGGCACACTGGCTGGTTCAGCACCACTTGTGGCGGTGATGATTAACAAGATACATATACGTTCAAGACAATTTGGAAGCGTGTGAACAGTGTAACAGTACAAATAAATCATCACCGTCGGAAGAGAATCCTGCATCTGGGAAAAACCAAGAGATCTGAACGACTCTCCACACTTAGAGGAGATGCTATATAGTCCGTTCTAAAAGTCGTGCCCTTGAATTTAGTCAAATTTCTCGAAAACTCCTGTACAGATCAACACGTATTAGTGCACGTGGTCGTAGATTTCTCATGTTGACAATTGCACAAATGCTGCTGTTTTCTTACAGCGCCGAATTTCTTTGACCTTTGTCGGCAAGCAGCTAGCTAGCTGTTTTGGGGAGAGAGACTGAACCATACTGTATAAAACTAGATGCACTGAAGTCGATCCTGTCACCTTTAACTCAACATCTGAACGTATGCCTCATGTTATTTCCATGGTCTCAGAGATTCGTCGACCATTAGGATATTCCATATAAAATCAAGGACCCTCTCAACACCACTGGTGTATCAAGTGTATGTTGCTAGAGGTGGTCAACACCACACTATAATGGGATTTTCGATCCTAAGACTTTCAGACAAGCCAGGCAAGCGTCTATCCGCTGCGTTACCTGGCTCCCAAAGCTAGTGTAGAAGGCGTTTTGCTTGAAGTGTACTTCCTCTTCTGCGTTCGTTCTTGAACATTTTTATGTTGTGCCGATGACAACCGACTAAGAGAAGGGGGAAGCATTTTTGGAGAGATTTATAGCGCAACTGATCATAATGATAAGGAACTTAGACATTAAGTCAGAGATAATCTGTTCAATGCTATAAATGATCATTATTTTCAGGATATCATTAGGGTGGGTGATATAAAATATATATTGCAAAAAGCAAAAGACACTGCACCGGGGCCAGACGGAGTCAGGTATGTCCACACAAAGAGCATGAATGATGAAGACTTGAGGAAGATGGCTTTTCACTTTAACTAGAGCAATATAACAGCTTTAGTACCCCAGGATTAGTAATACGCTAATTGATCCTACTTCGAAAATCAGGCAAAGATCATTTGAGACTCGGCAGTTTCAGGTTTATCACCCTACAAAATACCTTTGGCAAGGTGCTAGAGAAGATTATTGCTGTAAAACTACAAATGTTTCTGGAAATAGAAGAACCCCGCCCAAAAGATTTAGGTAGTTACCGGCCAAGAAAAGATACCTGGTCAAATGCAGTTCTTTTTCCTTTTGATGTTTATGAGGGGTTCCAGAACAGACACGAAACCGTAATGGCAGCACTTGATCTTGCGGATACCTACAACAGAGTCAGATATGATATTTTGTTATCTGCGCACATGGAGATGGAGTTTGCCCCTGGCTGGTGAACCCATGACATCGTAAGAAAGTCATTATAATGTAAACACACATCTAGTTTTTAATTCTGCTTTATTTGTGGTATATGAGAAAACCGAAACCGACTCAAAGTATAAAATTAACGTGTTTACAGTAAGCGGATTGGTGCGAACTCGGCCAGACATCACATTGCACGCGTTTAATGATCAGCTATCCTACATTCACGTACGGTTATCATTCGCCTGGTTACATGGAATTCAGAACCGTTTCATCAGTGCTTTTCTGTATGTATACAAGCAAGACTGCAGCATTTGAAGCACCTGGTGTTTGAAGGATATTGACATTTGCAGATGATGATTTTGCATATAGGCAGGAGAGCGACAGACAACAGGCAGCACAAGAGCTACAGACAACTGTAGACACAGTGACTGACTAGTGTACAGAGATGGGACGTGTCCTGAGTGCTATAATGTCGATTCCTAATTTTTTTAAAGTTCTGTTGGCACATTCTGGGGGGATTTTGAAAGACTGTGATATCTGTACCTTTCGGCCTCAGCACATCTCCGTCCTCATGTTTTCTTTCTCCATATTGGTGTGTTTCAGATGAGAGCACACACGTCTCTATGAAGTTTGTGGTATTAGGCATGTCCTCCCCTGATCCATACTGTTTTGTTTCCACCCTCACATCAACTGGCCATACCTGGGACATTTCTACTGCACATGGGAGGCATATGATTTCAGCAAACCCTTGGTTAGTCGCTTTAACCACATGCTCGTTAATGAGAGCAGTGGTTCTATCCCCCGCCCCTTCCCGCCCAGAAGTATTACGCAATGTATTAACTTGACAACGAAATACTCTTGCCTTTTCTCGCAGCTGCCTTTATCGCCTTGTCGTCAATCGTTATATGTGACAGAATGGGAGTTGAGAAACTGACAAACGCCTTTGGTCTTCTGACGTTAGTGCGAGGCACTGCAGCCATACTTGGTCCACCGTTGGCAGGTAAGATCTATCAGCTGTTGCTTGGGGTCTCTATCCTTGCTAGTCCTTACCATCACTGGTGACACTGTGACCGTCACGGATGCAATGATTATAACCCATCTGGGGGTTGGAGGTAGTATCTGGCATCTGGTCTGTTGGTCTGCTGTCTAGATAGAGACATTTGGGTAATCCTTCAGGTAACAACCCAGAAGGGACAAACAGATCGAACGATAAGTCATTACCAAACTTGTGGATATCGCAACCCTTCGGCCTTGGTTCCATGACTGATACCTTAAATATGGGAGAAATGTGGCTTCTGTGCCTACCCCGGAGCGTAAACCCGGACAACAAAGAGTTCGTCATCCGGTCGCAGCGCAGAGGGTTTTAACCGACGGCGCTAGCGTGTCTGGCTTGTTGGAACTTTGGGATACCGGAGTCAGGCTTAAACCTTAACCAAAGAACACGCGAGTATACTAACCACCAATGAAAGATGTTTGACTGTCAACAAAACCAGAAAAGATCGTGTAAGAAATGAAGACGTTAAAAGAGCTGTTTGAACAGTACAAACTGTTAAATTATGAGAAACGAATGAAATGGTTTGGCTACCTAGTGAGAAGGAAGCCAACTATGTCGGCAGAGAGAGTAGACAAACGCACACACACACACACACACACACACAAAACGGAAACACCAGAACGTAGAGGGAAACCTGGGAGAAATTATGAATAAAAGGGAATCATTGACAGCATAAGGTGTGACATTATCACAGTATATAAGAAAGAGAAAAAGAAAGAATAAAAGAAAGAAAGAAGGAAGGAAGGAAAGATATATAGAAAGAAAGAAAGACAAAAGAAAGAAAGAAAGAAAGAAAGAAAGAAAGAAAGAAAGAAAGAAAGAAAGAAAGAAAGAAAGAAAGAAAGAAAGAAAGAAAGAAAGAAAGAAAGAAAGAAAGAAAGAAAGAAAGAAAGAAAGAAAGAAAGAAAGAAAGAAAGAAAGAAAGAAAGAAAGAAAGAAAGAAAGAAAGAAAGAAAGAAAGAAAGAAAGAAAGAAAGAAAGAAAGAAAGAAAGAATAAAGAAAATGAAAGAACAAGCACAAGAGTAAACACAATAAGAGAGCTGACGTAGTTTAGCTGCTGGATGCTGGCCAGCAGATCCGTAGGTGGTTAGTTCATATTGGAACAGAACTGGACCTAGAATAACACGACTTGTCTCCCATCCTCACTCAGCCTCAAACTGGTCGCAGGAATATCCTGGGTAGTAAATGCGGCCGGCGTGATGTTGATCACATGACACACCGAGTGTTGATTGGTCTTTGAAAACCAATACGACTGAAAGTGAGGTAACAGGCCCTCTAAATTTTTTACAAAATGATAGAAACGACTGTCAAAAAATTCAAGAATAAGAAAATCATGTTTGATGTTTTCAGGATTCATGTTTGATACATCTGGATCCTACGACATGTCATTCTTCATGGGAGGACTCATGTTGCTGGCTGGTTCTGGTTGCCTGGTTCTTCTCCACCTGCCCGTTTTCAAGTAAGATCCAGACATACCTGTGTAACACTTTATAAGTAATCGATTCCTTTGTCTTGTCAGAGAGACGAGCCGCTTGAAATAGAGGGCTGAGCACGTTGACTCCCCGTGAAATAAATTTAGGAGCAGGGACGCCCAGCCCCCCCCCACCTCCCCCAGATTTGTAATAGGTCTAAACTCCCCCCCCCCCCCCACCCCTCCCTCCCGATCAGGTTTTTAAGTTTTCTTCAAACATATAATAGCATTTCAAAAATAATATTATTTTTTGGCCATTAAGCATATTATTAGGCACTTAAACAAGAACCATGCTTCCCTCCGCCAATTTGTTCTTCATTTCGGCACCTCTTGTGTAGGGTGTTTGGTGGGGGGTAATGTTCATTTACATTTATTATTGGTTGAATGGAAATAATGCTGTTCATAATACATACTACTACTACTGCCACCACCACCACCGCCACCATTACTACTACTAATGTACTAGTGCCCCTTCTACTACTACTACTACTACTACTACTACTACTACTACTACTACTACTACTACTACTACTACTACTACTACTACTACTACTACTACTGCTGCTGCTGCTGCTGCTGCTGCTGCTGATGCTGCTGCTACTACTACTACTACCTACCACTACTACCACCACCACTACTACTGCTACTACTACGACTGCTGCTGCTGCTACTACTACTACTACTACTACTACTACTACTACTACTACTACTACTACTACTACTACTACTAATACTACTACTACTACTACTACTAGTAGTACTAGTACTACTACCACCACCACCACTACTACTGCTACTAGTATGACTGCTGCTGCTAATACTACTACTACTACTACTACTACTACTACTACTACTACTACTACTACTACTACTACTGCTGCTGCTGCTACTACTACTGCTACAGCTGCTGCTGCTACTCCTGCTACTGCTACTGCTGCTGCTACTGCTACTACTACCACTACTACCACCACCACGACTACTGCTACAACTACTGCTACAACAACAACAACAACTACTACTACTACTACTACTACTACTACTACTACTACTACTACTACTACTACTACTACTACTACTACTACTACTACTACTACTACTACTACTACTACTACTACTACTACTACTACTACTACTACTACTACTACTACTACTACTACTGAACTAATTAGTGGGTTTTTTTCAGGAGCAGCCTCGAAACTCATACCATTGTAGAACAAGAAATTAAAGTCGAGGAGGCTCCAAAGATCAGCATTTCCAGACCTGAAATTGTCACAGCCGAACAAATTCCTGCATTTATTATTAAAAAATAAATCCACGAGTGTCTTCAGTGATAAACGATTAACGCTATTACAGGCACCGGAATATGTGGGCGAGGGGGAGGGGAAGGGGTGTGCATACTCCATGAACCATCTTCACCCGATATATTGTAAGGCAGCGGTGGGTGGCTGAGAATGACCCCACCCCACCTGAGTCAGTTTGCAGGCGTGCTATGTAGTCCCTGTAACCATGTATCGAGGTTCTCTTGTTAAACATTTCTGTGTGTGTGTGTGTGTGTGTGTGCTTGTGTGTATAGAAAAAAAAGGGGGGGGGGTGGGTAAGGCAAGCATGCATGTTGTAACAGACGAAAACATACAAGTTGGTCAAAGGTCACAGTAAACATGAATACACGTTCTCTTTTAAGTATTTGTGTGTGTGTGTGAAAGTGTGTGCGTGTTTGTGTGAAAGTGTGTGCGTGTGAAAGTTTGTTTGTGTGAGAGTGTGTGTGTGTATGTATGTGTGTGAGTGTGTGTGTGTGTGTGTGAGCGTGTGTGTGTGAGCGTGTGGGTGTGTGAGAGTGTGTGTGTGAGTGTGTGTGTGTGTGTATGCGTGTATGTGTGTGAGAGTGTGTGTGTGAGTGTGTGTGTGTGTATGCGTGTATGAGTGTGTAAGTGTGTGCGTATATATATGTGTATGTGCGTGTTTGTGTGAAAGTGTGTGCGTGTGAAAGTTTGTTTGTGTGAGAGTGTGTGTGTGTATGTATGTGTGTGAGTGTGTGTGTGTGTGAGCGTGTGTGTGTGAGCGTGTGGGTGTGTGAGAGTGTGTGTGTGAGTGTGTGTGTGTGTGTGTATGCGTGTATGAGTGTGTAAGTGTGTGCGTATATATATGTGTATGTGTGAGTATGTGTGTGTGTATGTATGTGTGTGTATGTGTGCGTATGTGTGAATGTCTGTGTGAGTGTGTCTGCGTGTGTGTGTGAAAGTGTGTGCGTGTGTGTGTGTGTGAAAGTGTGTTTGTGTGTGAGTGTGTGTGTATGTGTGTATTGTGTGAGTGTGTGTGATCGTGTGCGTGTGTGTGAGTGTGTGTGAGTGTGTATGTGTATGCGTGTGTGTGTATGTGTGTATGTATGTATGTATGTATGTATGTATGTATGTATGTATGTATGTATGTATGTATGTATGTATGTATGTATGTATGTATGTATGTATGTATGTATGTATGTATGTATGTATGTATGTATGTATGTATGTATGTATGTATGTATGTGTGTGTATATGTGCGTGTGTATGTGTGTGTATGTTTGTGTATGTGTGTATGTTTGTGTGAGTGTGTGTATGTGCGTGTCCCAGAGGAAATGATAAACTGCTTCCCAACCCAATATTTTCTTTTTGTAAACGCCCCTGAACAGTATTACCTCCGCTGGACAGAGTTTACTACAACTGATTTTTTATAAGCTTGTGAATATCCATGTGTGCTTCTGTCAGCTTTGTCTCCACGAAAAAATTAAAATATTGATTCAAGTAGCATGTTCTTGAGAATCATACACCCTTCCCGTGTCTGTCTGTCTGTCTGTCTGTCTGTCTGTCTGTCTGTCTGTCTGTCTGTCTGTCTGTCTGTCTGTCTGTCCGTCCGTCCGTCCGTCCGTCCGTCCGTCCGTCTGTCTGTCTGTCTGTCTGTCTGTCTGTCTGTCTGTCTGTCTGTCTGTCTGTCTGTCTGTCTGTCTGTCTGTCTGTCTGTCTGTCTTTCCGTCCGTCCGTCTGTATTTCCGTCCGTCCGTCCGTCCGTCTGTCTGTCTGTCTGTCTGTCTGTCTGTCTGTCTGTCTGTCTGTCTGTCTGTCTGTCTGTCTGTCTGTCTGTCTGTCTGTCTGTCTGTCTGTCTGTCTGTCTGTCTGACTTCTGTCTGTCTGTCTGTCTGTCTGTCTGTCTGTCTGACTTCTGTCTGTCTGTCTGTCTGTCTGTCTGTCTGTCTGTCTGTCTGTCTGTCTGTCTGTCTGTCTGTCTGTCTGTCTGTCTGTCTGTCTGTCTGTCTGTCTGTCTGTCTGTCTGTCTGTCTGTCTGTCTGTCTGTCTGTCTGTCTGTCTGTCTGTCTGTCTGTCTGTCTGTCTGACTTCTGTCTGTCTGTGTGTCTCTTCATGTGGGTTCCAGGATCCTATTTTGGGAGACAAACGAACAGACCCACTGTCCCTTTACAAGAATGTCGTTGAAGGCTATTAACTCTCTGAGTATCAAGCAACACACCAAGTATTTACTGGAGTTGCCTAGCATGCTGTGCTTTTCTAAGCCGATTGCACCTCATGAAATTTTAGCATTAACCCACTCTTTTCCATTGTTACTTCACTTCCTCCTGCCCCAAAGTTGGATTATTTAGACCCCTTCGTACCCATGCATATATTACTTTAAGCATCAGTTTCATGAGCAAAGATGAGTCGAAGGTCTACATGTGTGGGACTAAAGTTGTTAATAAAGGATTTACAGAAACCAGACTGACTGACTGACTTTCTACCCCACCAGGACATCACACAAGCGATAAACACCCGATGACACAAAGTGCCACCATGTGGATGAAGATCACCGTGGAGAGGTCCCAGAAACCGCGTTTTGCCAATTGGTCATATTTATGGCCTGGCTATACTGCGGCCCCTGGAAAGAGACAGAGTGGGGCTTCAAATAACGAAAAATTTCATCCTAAAAAGGACGTTGATAATAAAAATAGAAACCAGATGTTTGGCCGAGCTGAGTAGATGTCGCAGCCTTACTGTAAACAACAATACAACATATTTCCTTTTCGAAATTGAAGGCAGAAAAGAAACAAATATACCGTAATCTCCAGGTATAATCGGGAAACACGAGGTGTAGTCAATAAGTAAGTCACAAATGGTTAGGGGATGGCAGGAAAATGTAGTTGGTGGTTTCTAAAGATGTCTTTAGGTGACAGCAACATCGAACTGTTTCTCTCCCTTCGTTAGGCGACACTAGGTGTTGCATGCGCATTCTCAACAGAAAACAAAATGGCGACTGTACTTACGGAGTGTATCCTCAAAGAACAAAGTGCTGTTGTGTGTTGTTTTTTTTTAAGCCAAAAGGGCTGCCTGCTACTGCTTCCTGTTTATGCCGACAAATGTTATCCCGTAAAGCGGTGTATAGCTGGGTAAAGGTTTTTGTCCTCAAAGACGTTCTAAAATTGTAAATGCAGTGTGTGAAGGTGATGATTAGAGGTGACAGGTGAGTCCCAGTTGACTCTGTAGCGCGCTTGTACGTTTTCTTCGAATTGCATCATGAAGAATCAATATAATTTTTCAGTATGAATCATCATTCACATTGTCACTTTTTTTTTAAATTGGTTAAAAGCACTGACTGACAATCCCAGAACACTGCCAGCATAATCTTCCCTGCTGATGGCGTAAACTGGAATTTTGGAACACAAGGCGAAAAAGGATGTTTTCATTGCATTAAAGCACGCTTTGATTTAGACTGGTAGTGATCCACCCATGATTCTTCCCCAGTAAAAATCCTGTTCAGCATGTCTTTTCCTTCATCTGCGTATCAATAGAAATGCTGCAAGGACAGACCTAATCGATTCATGTTGTGTTTGTCCGTCCATTGTCTGGGTACCCACACTGAGCATACTTTTTTAAGTTTCAATCGATCATGCATTACGTTATATACTAAACCATGTGCTCACCCTATTGCAGCTGCTACAGAGTCAACCGTTACTCGTCCGTCACCACAAAGAACGATCTCCGTAACTAAGTGATCACTATGAAAATTGCACTAGTTAACTGAATGACGAATCCATGAAATTAACCCGCTATATTCAGAGCGCAGGGCAAACGGCTTGACCACTTGACCACTGAGATCGCTTTAATTTTTTTAAAGCAGTGACTAACTTGTAGGAATGTTGAAAACAAACTTCTATCAAGTGCTTACCGCTGCATAAGTAAAAGTAAAGTAAAGATCCCTTTACACTCCTTTAGGCGCATCGGGCATACGGGAAGAGCACCCATATTTTTACAGACCAATCGGCACACGGTGGGTAATGTGGTCAGCATTACGCCGGCCGTCTTTACTTTCCCAGGACAGCCCATCCTGGTATCCATTTGAGGCTGGGTCGACCTGCGACGTCCCATACCACGATAAAAATCCACGCAGCTTACTCAGGTTTCGATCGCGGTACGTTGGATTACGAGTCGGACTCGCAACGCCTTAGCCACGGACGCCGCTAAGAGAATGCAGTGGAACACATTCACCCCCATGTCCCTAATTTGCCTGTCTATATTTTTTTTAAAGCAATTACAATAGAAAATCGACATCGGAAATCATGGCAAATACAATTTAATTACATCTTAACCACTGTACTTTTTATTTCTTTACCGTTATGACTCGTCCTGATGACGTAATTATACTGTAGACTGTGTTAAAAAAAATGTACTAGTATCTTTTGAATTAAAAAAAAAAAAGGCCCAAGTGGACAGCCATTCTCTAATTTCAGCACTTGGTACTGGCAATCATCTTCTTTTCCCTCCTCAGATTCCCCGCTGGCCACGTCAGAGGAGAGACGAATATTAACTTTTCGGGTCAATTTTAAACAAATAGTCCACGAAAAACGAGAACAAATAAAAAAAAAAAGAGGACGAATATTGGCGTGGACGAATATTGGAGCTCTCCTGCAGTACCTTATATGACATGGTTTTTTGTGTGTGTAGGTGCTTCGGACCTGACATGACCCGAGACAAGGATGCCAAAAATCTTGTGTTGCTATCTTCCTCCGTCTCTCTATTCACATGTTATCCAAGTTTTGACATTTTTTTAAAAGTGTTCATTTATAGATTTTCTATTATTTTGAACCGGAAAGGTTAACCCGGATAATCAATGCCTGAACAAGTCAAATGTGTCGGTCCAAACCCGCAAATATCATAGACATGAAATACTAATTTACTTCCCTCGATGAGCGCAACAGATATTATTTGAGATTATAATAATATTTATTTGTTATTTGGTACATTATTATAACTATTATTGCCCTCTAAAAATAGTCTTCGGTCTCCGGAGGTTCCACAGTTTGAAAATATGGAAATGGGGAGCCTCAAGGCTACGTTTTTCCTCAGCACTCTCAAAATTTTCTTAGTGTCGGCGCCTCTGGTGGGACTCATGTTGACGAAAACAAGGTCTTAACCGCATACAGTGAACACAGGTTATCACCAGCTGTGTATGATAATACAGACAGCCGGAACAGAATCACGTCAACTAGTGTTATCTTGGCTGTCATACAGACGTGCCTGCAGGGAAGGGCGGTGCCTGGGAACCAAGCTGTCAGCTGGCATAATGATCGTGTCTGCAAATCCATGCTGCCTATTACAAGAGTCCCCTTGAATCCGGTCACGTACAGTAGGTGGCATCAGGTCATTACTGCTAGAGCTGATTCTTTTCTTTCTTCGTTCTTTTGTGCAGACAAGTGATATACTTTGACCACATTAAAAGACAAAACACGCTTTTTTGGAATACGAGGGAATGAAGGAGCTGATTTTCTGGCTACAAAAGCGAAAGCTACGAGAACACTTGTACTGGACGAGGGAGATATTCTGAAGACCATATATGAACGAGCTGTAGACAGAAGACACTAGATTAGATGAAATAACATGTGCGAGAATGTGTGAACGAGGAAATAAGTGTGGATCTGGCAAGGAGGGAGGGACGAGAGGAAGAGAACTACGTGTGTATAATCAGTGTGCTACGGGGACAGTTAGCATCTACAGTAATCTACATCTTACGTCATTTGCTGCGGGAGACGGAGCATTTATGGGTATGCCCGGTGTGCTAGGATGTGGATTCTCAAATCAGTAATCAGTTAAATAAATTCATACTGGAATGAAAGGTCGAAGACAAGAGAGAAAGAGGTGGGCAACGATCAAGTGGGAGAACAACATCAAAGGCAGCAGTGTACAACCAGGAGAAGAGACAGAGCGTGTTGGAGATTCATTGCAGCCAACCTTCACTGTGGAGACGGCACCTGATTGATTGATGTCCACTGCGATGCCCAAGGCCAGGTTATCCATATGTTGTTGCGGTCGGCATATTTCTGTCTGCCCAGAGTTTTATATTTTGCCATAGGGAGACTCGAGAATCACAGTGTGACTAGAAAAACCCAGTCGAGTTAAGAAACGTATTTCAGGATCATCGTCGCCATCGCAAGTATTGATCGTGCTTTTTTTCAGCACACCCAGCTCCAACCCTAACTATAATAATGTTCTCCGTTATCAATTTTCCCTTCTTGATTTTACAATTCCACACAACACGATTCAAAGCATTCTGTTGCCATCAATTTACCTCAGTACCTGTATCATTTATATCTTGCTTGCACACGTCTGTAGATGGCTGCAGAGGGCGAGCTCGACATGTTCTACCCCTCGGTAATTTACACATGTAGGATGTCATTTGGTACTTTACAATCCTCCGTGCTCCATGTAGGTACTTGTCATCTATTGCTTGTAGATTATCAGTCTTCTGCAGCTATGACTGATTCTGGACTTTGTCCGCTGCTTTGTCCAGGATAACGTATCATATCTGGCTATCCATGTAGTGCTGCCATTACTGAATCTGGACTTTGCTTCGCTGCTTTGTCCAGGATAACGAATCATATCTGGCTATCCATGTAGTGCTGCCATTACTGATTTTGGACTTTGCTTCGCTGCTTTGTCCAGGATAACGCCTCATATCTGGCTATCCATGTAGTACTGCCATTACTGATTCTGGACTTTCTCCGCTGCTTTGTCCAGGATAACGCATCATATCTGGCTATCCATGTAGTACTGCCATTACTGATTCTGGACTTTCTCCGCTTCTTTGTCCAGGATTACGCATTATATCTGGCTATCCATGTAGTACTGTCATTACTGATTCTGGACTTTCTCCGCTTCTTTGTCCAGGATTACGCATCATATCTGGCTATCCATGTAGTACTGCCATTACTGATTCTGGACTTTCTCCGCTTCTTTGTCCAGGATAACGCATCATATCTGGCTATCCATGTAGTGCTGCCATTACTGATTCTGGACTTTCTCCGCTTCTTTGTCCAGGATTACGCATCATATCTGGCTATCCATGTAGTACTGCCATTACTGATTCTGGACTTTCTCCGCTTCTTTGTCCAGGATTACGCATCATATCTGGCTATCCATGTAGTACTGCCATTACTGATTCTGGACTTTCTCCGCTTCTTTGTCCAGGATAACGCATCATATCTGGCTATCCATGTAGTGCTGCCATTACTGATTCTGGACTTTCTCCGCTTCTTTGTCCAGGATTACGCATCATATCTGGCTATCTATGTAGTACTGCCATTACTGATTCTGGACTTTCTCCGCTTCTTTGTCCAGGATTACTCATCATATCTGGCTATCTATCTACTAGAGCTATTACTTATTCTTCTCCGTGTTCCTGTTTTTCCCGCCCAGGATAGGGAACCAAGCATGTATTTTCTTCTGTCTTCTGCTGTTTTAACTGATATTTTTTGGGAAAGGGGGGGGGGGGGAGGGAGGAAGGGTCTCAATTACAATGCACCATATCTTTTGGCTACGATAGTACATCATGTCAGTCAGTCATGAACCATTTAACCATACACCAAGCCAGCATTTCAACCCTTCCGACAATCAGCATTTGAACCAACCAGCCATTCAACAAATAATCTATTCAACCTGTCAAACAACCAACCAATCAAACAATCAGCCACTCAACAAGTCAACCAGCCAGTCAAATATTAACCATTCAACCAACAGAACTATTCAACAAATCAGCTAATCAACAGTGAACCAGCCATACTAATCAGCCAGCCAATCAGTCAACTATTCAACCAGTCAGCTTTTAAAAAAGCAAATCATTCAACCAAACAACTTTTCAACCAATCAACCGTTCAGCCAGTCAACTTAGGATTAATCAATAAGGGCATAGTAAAATGTCTGTTAAAACATGGGTGAATACATTGCGTTAACAAAGCAGCGCCGATCACACCAGCACCACCCAATGCCATATTTAGCTATACCATTGACACACACATACCACATAAACTGTGATATACCACCATTCTTCCCTGCTCGTATCTAGAGTGACTCCTTACAAAGTCAATGAGAAGTTCAAAGTTCCTTCTCACTTACTCGGAGAGACATGTGGGGGTAAAGTCGTTTCACTTAATGTTACCGTGTGTCACGAGCTATTTAAAAGTACACGGCTCGCTAAACCAACGGCTCTTAAACCGGCGACCTGGATAAGGGCTGCAGTGATTGCAGATACGACACTGGTCTCTACTTACCTCTCTGTAGCCAGAAATCCCACCCAAGGTACATATTCTGTGCTCTGAGCAACAAATATTATATGATGTTTCTCCTTTTCTTTTTTTCTGTACTGGCTGGCTTAAGTCACAGGACTTGAACCTTGCCCTAACAGATAATGTATTGATTGGCACTGATAGAAAGAATTAGAAAGATCGAAGATGGACAACATAAAAATCGAAAGCTATAATTACCATATCGGGAGTCGAACCTGTCACTTTGAAATGGCGTGTGCGCCTCTCTGTGGAAACAAGTACACTAAAAGCACGGTCAGCAAGGCACCCCAAACATTGAATTTTGCCCGCGCGTTCGTTCAAAGCTTATTATGGTAAAAAAAATTCTGTTGGGGGGGGGGGCGGGGCGAGGGGGGGGGGCTGTGGTGTAGCGGCTAGACATTCGCCTACTGATCGCAAGGTCCTGACTTTGGGTCCTGATGGAAGCGATTAAAAAAATGACCTTGGCTCCCATATAATTTCGTAAAGACGACTAATTGACCTTGACTCCGAGGTCGAGCCAACCTTAAATGGATACCAGGTGATGTCATGAGAAATAAAGGCGGTCGAGGTGATGCTGACCATAACACCTAGCGAGTGCCAATTGTCCTAACAAATAAGGGTCCACACTGTCTGCTCGATTTGTAACAAAAAGTGAAAATTGCCTCTTCTAACATTTAACCAGATATTTAAACACACACACACACACACGCACGCACACACACACACACACACACACACACACACATACATATATATATATATATATATATATATATATATATATATATATATATATATATATATATATATATATATATATATATATAAACACTTATCAGAACTTATCAGAACTTTCGGTCAAAATGGACGCTAGGCTCGGCCACTATTTTGAGCCGTGACTGCCAGACGGTGGCCGTTGCATTTTCGCTATATTTGTAAATTGAAACGATATAGTTTCGTTGCGCAGCTTTTGAGTTGAGTGCATGGTGTGACACTGTGAGCTTCGGATTTCATTTGGAATGTTTTTCGACTGTAACCAACGTAGTGGTGTGAAGTGTACATTCAGAAAATTGTTCAATGCCTGTTGTGGCAATATTGGTGGTACCATTTTGTGATTAAAACTGATCGCGTGTGCAACTGCTGATCTGTTGGTAACTTCTGCTACCATCCATGATGAACTGCATTTTTAATATCAGACTGTTTGTGTTAGCACTTCTGAAAGCTACTGTATGCTTTTAATGCGTGTGTGTGCTAGATAGGCTGAGAGAGCAGTCTGTCAATCTTTCCACAAGGGACAGTGATAAACATTCTGTGTGTTTTTCGTTGGCATAGGAGCGGAGCAACTATCGGGTGACCCTTTTGCTATGAAGCTGAAACTAAGATTTCTTGATTACCAGATTACTTATCAAAACAAACACTTTTTTTTAAAAGCGCATCCCATCATTATTGCACTGAAAAGAAATAAATAATTTATCACATATGTTAACAGAATCGCGAGATGAACTAGTTTTCCTTACAAAATAAATCTACAGTTTTATAACACTTCTAAGAAAAGCGTATAAAACACTACTGCTGCAGTATTTCCTGGGGCTGCATCCCAGAGTGAAAGAATAAAGTTGAAACAATGAATGCCCACAGAAGATACTTACGTTTTGTTTGTATTTGTTATATTGTGAAGTGTGCTAATATATTTTTCGTTCGGTTTTATATCTTTTCTAGATATTTTTATAGCTTCACAGCAGTTCATTATTTTCACCTACTTCTTGTGTCCCGCCCGCCAAAACTGCTACTATCTGTTTGTACCTGTCCCTCTTGTCCATTTTGTCCATTATTGATTTTGTGTATTTGTGTGGTATTGTTTGATTTGTGCATGTGCTGATGAAGGCTCTGTAGCCGCAACGTTTACCGTTTGCTTGTATTTGTTATATTGTGAAGCTTGCTAATAGACGTTTTGTTTGATTTTACATCTTTTAATGATTGATCTGGAAATTACTGTAGTTGTTGGCTCCACTTCTACAATACAAATAAGTTTAGGAACCGCTGGTTCCTCTGACCATATAAATGTGATATTCTACTATTTACTGTATGTGTGTTAAAGTGGGGGGAGGGGGTGGGAGGGAACATTCAGTGGCCCTCGAAAAGAAGTTGACAAGGCATGACCATACTTTTCTAACGTACTTATTTCTTTATGTCGCTGGTGGAGGTATGGGAAAACGTCGGAAAGAGGGACAAAATAATCGCTTTGTTTTTGTTTCCAGAGAAGCTCATTCATTCATTCATTCATTCATTCATTCATTCATTCATTCATTCATTCATTCATTCATTCATTCATTCATTCATTCATTTATTCATTCATTTATTCATTCATTCATTTATTCATTCACACATTCATTAATTCGGGAAATCAGAAAACGAATTCTACACTCCCCAAAATTTTTTTTTCCCAGTGTGGGATTCCTGGCCCCCATGCTGAGAGAGAGAGAGAAAGAGAAAGAGAGAGAGAGAGAGAGAGAGAGAGAGAGAGAGAGAGAGAGAGAGAGAGAGAGAGAGAGAGAGAGAGAACAAGGTCCGAACAGACCTACAGACCAACAACAAGCACGTTGTATAAAGAAAAGCGCCTAAATGGGAAATCGCTAAAATCGGATCTATAAGGCGCAGATATCGCGGCCTAAATGTAAACTACCACACAAGATTCCAACCACCCTTTTAAGGTGACTGAAGAAGAAGAAGAAGAAGAAGAAGAAGAAGAAGAAGAAGAAGAAGAAGAAGAAGAAGAAAAAAAGAAGAAGAAGAAGAAGACATGCATTTATTCATTAATTGTCGTAGCTCGCTCTCTACAGATGGGTATGTCGCCATCGCTTCTTACACCCAATAAAGTAGAGAGTTCGGGCTGTAGATTTCAACATATCCACATCAACACTTGAATGTAGAAACATAAAAAAAAAGTTGATACTTGTTTTCAACACAGATTCAGTATGTCCTCTTCTATCCTTCTTCGGCGGATGTAGCTTAGGTGTTGTGAACGCACACATTTCCGAGATACATGGTTAGATTACTGATGCTTGCGATTTGGCAGCCCATCGCTTTGTGTTGGTTTTGACAATGATGTGGAGGTACTATTGTTACATACTAAACCTATGAATGCCTACTGAAACAGCTACAGGGATCTTCGTGGCAAAGTGGTCAACAGTTCGCCTTGTGCTCTGAAAGTCGTCGGTGCGTTTATCGGCGGCTTCATTCAGTTCCTGAGTTCAATTTTTACAGAGGTTCCCGAGGACTGTCACTGGAGCTTCGGGGTTCTTGTTTTGTGTCAAGCAGGCGGCTAACCCTTCTGCGGAGATAAACAGAACCATATATGATAAAATGCGGGGAAATTCAGTCGAACCTGTCGACTTTAACATTAACTAAAAAGAGCTGGTAAATTGGTAATCATAGTTTCAGCTTTGTCGGAGTCTGTGGCTAAGGCGTTGCGCACGCGCTTTGTAATGCCGGGGAGCCGGGTTCGATCCCAGCTGAGGGCCTTGCGCCCTGCGTTGGTTTCGACAGTGGTATCGAGAAGCCGACCGTCATGAAAGAAATGGCAAACTACTGGACGTAGATTTGCCTAGAAAACACACAACAGCCAAAAAATGCTGGGGTTGGTTCCGCAACGTCATGTAAAAGGATAAGCAACTAACTAGTTTCAGTTTTAAAGTAAACGGACAACTCCATAATTGTTCCGTTCTTGTGCCAACGAGAAACACGCAGAATGTCAACCACTGTCTCTTGTAAACAGTTGTTAGAAACTGCGGTCTCAGCATATCCACTAACATACATACGCATTATAAGAATAAGGCAGCCATCAGAGGTGCTGTCACAAACAGTTCGACATAAGAAATACAGTTCTTTATCGTCGGAAGCAGCAGTAGCAAAACAGATCAGTAGTTGCACCTAAGATTAGTTTTCGCCACATAAGGCACCACGGAAGCAAAAATTTGCCACGACCAAAAACAGTGAACGTACCTGTCCTTCATCTTGACCTTGAGATACATACAGCTAACAAATGCTGCGATTAGTTGTGCAACATCGTGTGAAGCTTGCACAACTAACCACCAGCTTACTCCTAGTTTGACGTGATTAGTCATTAGAAAGGTTTATCATCACATCACTTCGGGCAGATCCATAGGTGCTCCAATCTTCCCCTCAAAATCTCCACAAGTGTAAAACGACTGATGTCGCCTGTTCTGTGTTGGCTAATGAAACGTCTTATCTCCTTAGTGAAATGTTCAATTCTTGCAGCTGCAGGCTACACCCCTTTGTCCAACAGTCTAGACAGGGATACGGATTCATGTCCTTTGGCGTGCTCCTCTGTACGGTAAGTGCAGCGCATGGCATTGAAAACATCACTTCTGTCTAGTACTGGGCCAGCTATAGCAACCACAGTGTCAGCAAGATATTCTGCACTCTCGTTCTCTTGAACACCCGCATATTCTGGCACAAAGATGAAGGTTAGGGCAGATATTCGTGAAGTGCTAAGTGTTGCAATCCATTCTTGTCTGATAAATCCAGCTTGTATTTTTTTAAGCATATTCATCAAGTCACTAAGAATGCCTACGTGTGTGAACTTTTGAGTTTGACCTTGTCTGTTCGACCCTTTGATCTACATGGTGTGGTCACGCTTGACGCTGCAGCCACCGCTAGGTCTTCTGAAAGGTGAAAAGCAAAAAGCAAAAGCCTGCTGCTGACCACAAAGGCCAGCAGCACTTTCCTGTCCTGTGGCGCGGACTGGCAACAATATCCATAAGGATACTGTATAGCGAGGAAATGGCACCCTGGAGAGGGTCGGATTCCTCCCGGGTTTGAAATACTGCCAGAGACGCACAGTTTAAGTGACAAGATTCACGGTCACTTAGCTATAAATGACACCATATGGCTTTTTACTGAGGGTTTGAACAACAGATAAACATCATGGCGCACGGGTAGTAACCCAAAAGTGCTCCGTTCTTCTTCCAAGTAAAGTCTGAGTCCGAAGAAGCTCAGCACAGTGCACAAGCTTTGTAGCACCGGCGAGGATCCTGAAAAACTTTAAGTAGATTCTGAACTCAAAATTCTACCCGGGCAGCGCCGTTAGGCTATTTTTTTCGAATTACAACTGCCAAGCGATTTTTTTACATGCGCAACAAAATGCACGCGGGCTCCGATCTCACTACCCAGAGACTAGGAGGAATTACTAGAATCCCAAGTCCACGTGAAAAAATTCCACCCCTTACCGTGGATTGAACCCTGAACCTCTAGCACTTGAGGCCAACACCATGCCTCGAGACCACGCAGCTCCCATTTTGCAAAGAGGAAGAGTAGAAGGGGCAGACCAAAAAGACCTGGATACAAAATTTGGCTGAATGGACAACTCAAATATGCAAACATCAAACTCACTCCTACCGACCTCTTTTAATTTTTCTTCTACCCTGCATCCCTCTAAAACGAAGAATAATACAGTACAAGGCAGGATTTATTTGAAATCCCAAAGCGACCACTAATTTGGCCTCCAAGCGGTAGGCGGGCCAGCCGTCACTCAACCATATTGTTAAAAACTTACCCAAGCATAGCCATCGCAGACGAAGCAAATATTGTAGCAGGCCTGAATACTTCACCTAAGGGCAGCCTTACTGGATACAAGATGCCCAGGGATTCCCGTATGGGCTGTGAATTATAACAACTTACGATTGTTACGTCAAGCACAGGATAGTGATTATTTGACCAGAAGTGACAGCACCTAGCCATCTACGTCTCTGTGTGTATTTATGTATGTGTAAATCTGTGATTTGTTGGCCATGTGGAATTTTTATCTCCACTATACCGAACACGGGTCGATTATTGAGTTGAACATAGGGTGATTTCGTACTGCCTTCTGGTAAGTTGTAGACTTTCGTTTGCTCTCGATAAGGTCAAAATTAGATATTTCATTGTTTCTTATCAAGATTTAGAACCAATGTGTCGCATTTTCGATAAAACATAAAGTAGATAATTCGTGATTTCTTGATATGATGTAAAAAAGAAAATACGTTGTTGTTGTTGTTTAATAATTTGTAGTGAAAGTCTCTTCTTGCTAGTTTTGCTTGGAAATAAATGAATGCAAACATACATACATACATACATACATACATACATACATACATACATACATACATACATACATACATACATACATACATACATACATACATACATACATACATACATACATACATACATACATACATACATACATACATACATACATACATACATACATACATACATACATACATACATACATACATACATACATACATACATTCAATCGCATACATACATACACACACATACATACATACATACATACATACATACATACATACATACATACATACATACATACATACATACATACATGCATACATACATACATACACACACATACATACATACATACATACATACATACATACATACATACATACATACATACATACATTCAATCGCATACATACATACACACACATACATACATACATACATACATACATACATACATACATACATACATACATACATACATACATACATACATACATACATACATACATACATACATACATACATACATACATACATACATACATACATACATACATACATACATACATACATACATACATACATACATACATACATACATACATACATACATACATACATACATACATACATTCAATCGCATACATACATACACACACATACATACATATCTACATTCATACATACATACATACATAAATACATACATACATACATACATACACTCGCATAATACATACACTCGCATGCATAATATCTACATACATACATACATACATACATACATACATACATACATACATACATACATACATACATACATACATACATACATACATACATACATACATACATACATACATACATACATACATACATACATACATACATACATACATACATACATACATACATTCGCATAATACATACACTCGCATACATACATACATACATGCATACATACATACATACATACATACATACATACATACATACATACATACATACATACATACATACATACATACATACATACATACATACACATATACATACATACATACATATTTACATACATACATACATACATACATACATACATACATACATACATACATACATACATACATACATACATACATACATACATACATACATACACACATACATACATACATACATACATACACTCGCATACATACATACATACTTACATACTTACATACATACATACATACATACATACATACATACATACATACATACATACATACATACATACATACATACATACATACATACATACATACATACATACATACATACATACATACATACATACATACATACATACATACATACATACATACATACATACATACATACATACATACATACATACATACATACATACATACATACATACATACACACATACACACATTTTTTCTCTCCCCCCCCCTTCCTTTTACGTAGATGTAGGGATGCAGTGCCATATAAAACACTCGTGGGTAGCATAGCACCTACCTAGAGACAACAAAGCAGGCGATTACCTGGACACGTTAATTAACCCTATTCAACAACCTAGGTGTAATAGTCAACAGAGACTGGCCTTGGGGATTATTTGACCAACCTTTTGGGTTCTTTTGAAATGTGTCTAGTAACGTGAGGTAGTGTGAGTGTGACAAAGGCAACAAATGGATAAAATAGGTTTAATTAGGTACACTTGTGCCGTGTGAGCCAGTCAGGATTTTATTTACTGCTAAGTAGCCGTGTCAGTTTTACCTGGCCATGAAGTTGGTACAGATACAGAACACACTTGGGTATGTCCTGGCACAAGGTAAATGTGTGTTTGTAAATGCCTCTATAGACTGTTCAGTTCTTGATTTCGTGAACTTAGTATAACATTTTATAATTTAGTGGCACGTTTAATTAGGATAATTTCGATTCGGTACGGTAATAATTGTATAAATGTGCGTGCAGAATACTTGATGTCAATTTAATTTAAAAAAGAAATGTGTACTCAAATATCTCCAAATGTCAGTGAAGTTTAATGCAGAGTGGAAGACAACAAGCCATGTCTCGATGTGTACAAGTATAGTAATGCAGGCATGTCTAACTGGGGCCCAGTGTCCGCATGCAATCCTTTGCGAGCATTCCTGCGGACCTCACAAATGAAATATACTGCAATCATTGTTATTACATGGCTCCCATTTGTTGTCTTGTGTGGCCCTCATGATGATAATATTGGACTTATATGGCCGTCCGGGAAACATTGGACTTATATGGTCCTCCGGAAAATAATATTAGACTTATATGGCCCTTCGGGAACCCTCGGTTTAAAATACCCGCAGTCGTGCACCGTTTAGGGCATCTTGAGTATGGTAGTTTCCTTAAGGTTACCTTGGTGAAACAGACAGTGTAGAATGTACTCGAATTTGTGTTTCAGTTTCTAGGATTCAGCTATTTGCTTCATTTTTAACACTTGTTACTGTAGTATGCACCTGACGAGATACAGCGAAATATGCCAGTCAATAAATTGTGCAGTCTATTGTTTGTGTCTTCTTTGTTCAAATTCACATCTTGAGTATGTAAAAAAAATAATAAATAAATACAAATTATAGGTAAACTCACGGGAACCGACTTAAGCTTGTCGGGTTATCTCTTATAGCTTGGTCACTGTAGAACAACTAGTCGCCTCCCAGAGCGTTGCACATAGCCCGAAATCCTTAGCTCTAGCAACTATTTCCAAGATCTCTTTAATAATTGCCCTCGTTAACTAAACCACAGAAAACGGTTTGACTACTTCGGCGCAGAGACCCATCTGATTAGTAAGTTAATGACGTCACCACCGAACATAGACCTTCTTTACCTTTATAGACAAATGGGAGCTAGATCAGTTATGTGGTCAACATCGAGCTTGCTGCCTTTACTTCCCATAACATTACCCGGTAACCTGTTTGGGCCGGGTAGTTCCTGGAACAGAGGGTAATATTTAAAACGTCGATGCGGATTTGAATCTTGCCTTCTGTGCTAGACAGTTATTAGTCTAAAGAAGTCGGTGCTCAACAGATGTTTGGCAAACATTACGTCGTATTGTTTTCTTGTTTTCTGTGTGCTGATGAAGGCTCAATAGCCGCAGCGTTCACGTTTTGTTTGTATTCGTTCTATTGTGAAGCTTGCTAATATACTTTTTGTTCGGGTTTATATCTTTTCTTGATGTTTTTTTTTAAAGGACTTTTCTGATATCCAGTTTAATCTGAGTCCCCGTTGGAATGATTCTTTTCCCTTTGTTGTCTCACTGATGCCAGTTTGCAAGGGAGCTTCGTGGTCTCGAGTCATGGTGTCCGCATCGAGTGCCTTAGGTCCCGGGTTCAGGCCCCGGTGAAGGCTTGGATTTTTTTCAAGCGGACTTCTATTAATTTCCCCTGGTCTCTAGGTAATAAAATCAGACGCCCGTGTGTATTGTTGCTAACGCACAAAATCCCTTGGCAGTTGGAAATCGAAAAGAGTAGCCTAACGGCCCTGCCAGGACAAAATTTGGAGTTAAAAAATCTACCCGAAATATTTCAGGATCCTCGCCTTGCTATGGAACCCGTGCACTGCGCTGAGCTACTTCGGACTCAGACTTGAGTTAGCAGTAGAACGGAGCTCTTATGGGATACTACCCTTGTGCCATGACATTGATCCGCTGTTCAAACCTCAAACCTCAGTTTGTAGCCTAGTGTGGCGGTTTTCTGTACCTCTCTTGCTCTTTTCGAGTGGCTCGGGTGATGGATTTGTTCATCTTTTTGCAGGTTTCGACTACTCATTTATCCTTCTCTTTCTTGGTCTTACCCTCGCCTTCCCCCCCCCCCCCCAGATGTTCTGCTGTAAAACGTCTCATATTCAGTTTTGCCTGTCCTATGTCTATTCAGTATTTCTTGCGTAGTAGCGAGCAAAATTCTTCTTCCATTCGCTTGAAACAGATTATCTATATCTGCAGTGTTGTCTCTACTATGAATTGCACTTTTACAGTTCAGTTAACGACCCGTAAAGTTTGTTTCTCTTGGCCAAAAGTTATGCCTTGATATGTTGCATTTAGGGCAGTCTTGAAGGACATGATCGTCTCATGTGCCAGTCCACATGTGCACATGGCTAATTCGCCAATTTTCATTTGTGTGTACATGTGGCTGCTAAGTTAATTGTGCCTTGTTCTAAGGCGTAGAATAAAAACTTGCTTTGGTCTGTCCATAATATGGTAATCGTCTTGTGCCGGTTTTTGGTGGCCTTCTGATTGATTTGATGATTCTCTTCTTCTTTTAATAAGAGACTGGTACGTCAGGTTGTTCTTCATTTGCACCTTCCTTAGCTAGTTCATCAGCTCTTTCATTTCCGGGAACTTCACAGTGGAATGGTATCTATTGCATAGTTGCCTTACACCGGTTGCCTAGTTTGAAGAGTAGTGTTCGTATTTCAGGTAATTGTCCAGATCGGAGTGCCTGAAGCACAGCTCTGGCATATGTTAGAAATACCACTGGTTGTGAAATATGACGTATATTTAACAGTTTTTCTGCTGCTGTTTTGATGGCTTAAATTTCTGCACCATAGTTGTGACAGTGCTTTCCTGTAGGTATTTGAGCAATCAATTATACCACTGCTGGCTTGATAGGCATGAACCGTACATGACTGATTCTGTGTAATGCGTATGTTTCATTTTTACTGAATATAGAAACTTGTCAGGTTATATGCACCTGTTTATCCTTACATAAGAGGAGTGACATGAGTGATTTTTAAAATAATGGATTCTAATAGAATTATGTAAAGAACAATTATGTAAAGAACCTTTTATTTAAGCATCAGTGGCGCATAGGGCGCATGACGCCAGATTCATGTTTGTACAGACGTTTGTGCACTCGGTCGGCGATATGGTCAACATTAGGCCCACCGTCTCTGTACATCACTGGGTACTCATTCCATGCTTAGTAGTCAAAGTCAATTTTGAAAACAGTATTCACCTGGATGTGGATTTAAATCCGACCTTCGGGCCGGTAAGCAAACCAGTAGTCACTACTCCAGGGCGACTCTCGATACATGAGCGGCAGGGAATGACAGAGTTCTCGACATTCTAATATAGAAGTGGGAAGAATCAGAAGAGGCATTAAACCCACCAATTCTAGACCCACAGTATATTTTTAACCGCTTTGTAGTGCTCAAGTAAAGCTGTGTGGTTGACCGACTTTATGGGAATTTTAGCGTTTTTGATTCTCTACCTTGAGGTGTTAACCATATAGGTTGTTAAGTGTAACCTTTAACAAAAGTAAGGTAGGATTAATTCTTAGATCCTTCACTATCAAGTTTATAGATTACTGTATACGTAGGAATTATTTTAAATCTAGGAAGAGGAAATTCGTCCTAATAACTAATATTCTAGCAGGGCTGACCAAAGACATAGCCTTAGCTGGCAACTGGTCTAGTATTGAAATCCAACAGGCGAACAGAACAGGAGCTGTTCTACTGATCTGATAGGTTCAGCGGGACCTTTATTCTAAGCAAACTGACGTTGTTGTTACATTTTCTCTGGAGTATGTTGAATGTTGAATTAAGAATCGACATCATAGCACACGGGACACTCCACTAAGCGCTCCGTCCCCATTTTCAGCAGCAAGCGAAGAGTTCCGGTTTCGATGGTACCAGTAACTCTGATTGTACATTCGTCGTGCCTTTGGTGTAAACAAGACAGACCGGTTGGGGGAAAGGGGGAAGGGAAAAGGAGGGTGGGGGGGGGGGGGGGGTCAAGCTACATGGGTATCACGTGGTCGCTGCAATACTGCACAGATTTTTTGTTATGGAAATTAGAAATCTCACCTCTGACCCTAATCGGCTGTGATCCTCATATCTCTCTAGGAAACATTATAACAGAATCACTGAAAAGACGGAGAGGTGCTTAAAAAAATTCTCTAATTATTCTGTAATAATAATCGGGTATATTGTTTTTATTACAATTGCTTCAATATCATGGAAATCCAGTCATTGGTTCTCTCAAAAAAACATATGTCTTAGCGTAGTTTAGATATCTTCGTTTACCGAAGTTTAAACTGCCCATTTATTTCATATTTAACTTCCTTTCTGTCATATAACTGTGGTACCAGTGACTGGCCAGGCATTTCTCTTATTCTCCAAATACATAGGATAGAGTGGTTCGAAGAAGTTGATGGATGAAGCAGAAAGAATTAAGAGATAAACAACATGTCAAGTAAAGTAATAGTAAAATAAAAGTGGTAAAGGACTTTTGTTTCATGTGCATCGAGCATCAGATATGTGATTCTAGAAGTACAGCCCAGTGAGTGCTCTATGAACGGTGCAATAGGCCACTAGTAGTTTTCTTCTTCATCTTCTATACTTCCTCTTTTGCTGCTTCGGCTGTCGAGGGAGACATTAAGTTCTGCTTCTTGCTCTTCTTGCCGCCTCGACCAAATACACATTCTACTGTTCAATGGCTTCCCTGATGTTATTTTATACTTTGCCTTTGGTTTACCTCTTGCTCTTCGTCCATCTCCTCTTCTGTTGTATGTATGCCTTGTATGGTGTGGGGGCACAAGGCATTTTCTCTAAGTATGTTAACATTTGATTTCCAGTCTTTGTATGTAATTTATGCCAACTGTATCTCTTATGACCCCATTCCTGACTTTTTTTTTTAAATCTCCTGGTCCACTCCTGCGGCCCTTCTGAGACAGTACGAGTATTCAGTTAACATATAATAGGCTGGCTTGTCCTAAAAAACGTACTTACAAATCTTCTTCTTCTCTCCCTCCAGTTTTATCTCGAAGTGTTGGAGAAGGTGTCATGATCTTCTCTTTACTCTGTCAAATGTGTTGCATAAGTTAATCTTCATTTCATTAGGCTTTCTTGATGCTGCCGTTCCACATTTTGTGTGGTCTTCTCCTCGCTCTGTTTTTATTATACAGGCATATTTCTTTCGCATGACTCTCTACGGGAGTCTTATCAGAAGATTCTCGTAAAATGACCAAACTACCTAATCATCTGCTCTTTAATTACCCGTATGACTGGTTATAGTCTTCTCTTTCTAATAAAAACATATCGTCTCCCTCTATAGCAATACCTCTAAAACGTTTCTCCTATGTTCTCTTGCAGAAATCCGATGTGAGTGCTGACAAGTTGTGACCACGTCTCTTGCCGGAGACCAAGAATAATTTTAGCCGGAATATTTACCCCAGGGATGAGCTAAGCGCTTGTGTGGACCATGACAACACATGAGAATAATTCGGCACAGCAGACCCGTGTCCGGCCAGGTTTGGGCAGTGATGAGCCTGGCGACAATGATGGATTGGATGCTGTTGTGGTGAAGGCAGGCGTTGGTGCTGAGACTGTGGCAGCAGTCGCTTCGCCCCTCTGGAAGGTTCCTGATGGCGGGTATGTATATGCTTTTGTTTTTGAAAAAGAAGAAGAAATTCTTTTGCATGTTCGAGTGTGTTCATTTATCTGTCAGTGTGAGTAAGCATGTATGTCTGTGTATTTGTTTTTCTACCTCATTATCATTACCTCTCTGATTCGCTACATTGCTGAAAGAGGCAAAATCTAATGGATTAAATTAACCCCTGGATTTTTGAAGAATTGTATAAGAAAGAACAGACTGTTATTCCTCTGTGACACAATAACACCTCCATAGGATGATGAGGATAAACATTTTGCCCCCACCCCTCCGCTGTCTGTATCTGCCTCAAAGTCCCTAGATGGACAGTAGAAACGAAAGTAGAAGAATGTAAGATGACACAGGATGCCATGTGCAGCAATGGAAATAGCTTATGGGACTTGCCGGGATGAAAGGGGCAGATATGGCAGTCAAGCTGTAAACTCCAATGTGCCAGCAGCCTTTTTAACGGCTAATGCACAAGTAGTAGTAGTAGTAGTAGTAGTAGTAGTAGTAGTAGTAGTAGTAGTAGTAGTAGTAGTAGTAGTAGTAGTAGTAGTAGTAGTAGTACAGGAAATGATAGACATTGTGGTGTTAGAAAGTGGAATTATGGGCCTCAGTCTGAATAATGGGAAGACAGAAGTAATGGTGGTTTCAAAGAAACGAATTATTCCTAAATGTGTAATAAAAGTTGATGGTGTTATTTTAGGACAAGTACAGAAATTTAATTAACTGGGCATATGGATAACATCAATGGAAGATGCATAACTGAGATAAGAAACAGAAAAGGACAGGCAAAAACTGCATTTTATAAAATGAAGAATATTTTGTGCAATATATCCTTGTCATTGAGAGTTGGAAAAAGAATTCTTGCTTGCTACATACATCCAGTTTTAACATATGGCTGTGAATCCTGGACAATCAGTAGGCAGGCCAAACAATTTCTTGAGGCCTCAGAGATGTGGTTTTACAGAAGAATGCTTAGAATACCTTGGGCAGTCAGAAAGAGCAACCAAGAGGTTTTGAAAGAGGCGGAAGCCCGAAGACAACTTATCACAGACATCAGAAGGAGACAGTCATCATTCTTCGGCCATGTTATGAGAAGAGGGAAAATAGAACATGTTGTGACCACTGGAAAGTTCTGTGGAAGAAGGGATAGAAAGAGGCAACGAGAGAAGATTCTTGACAGTCTTCTTGCATGGTATGGAGGTGTGTCGGCACACGAACTGATACATGCTGCAGGAGATCGTGGATTATGGAGAGGTATGATCGCCCACGCCAGTCGGCAAGACACCTGATGATGAGTAGTAGTAGTAGTAGTAGTAGTAGTAGTAGTAGTAGTAGGAGGAGGAGGAGGAGAAAAAGAAGGGGAAGAAGAAAAGAAGGGGAAGAAAAGGAGAAGAAGAAGGAGAAAAGAAGAAGACGAAGAAGAAGAAACAAACCCTCCATTCATCTCTTTGTTTGGCTTTCTCTTTCCATTTGGTGACACCAAGCGTTTGCAGGTCTGTCTGGACGTTATCTCTCCATGGTCTTCTTGGTCTACCTCATGGTCTACGACTATTCCTCTGTTGTGTATACAGTTTTTACTTCTCTGTCATCTGACATTCTCTCAATATGCCACAATCATTTCAAATTAGCTCTCACGATGCCAGTGATCAATGTTGATTTAAACAGATTATAAATTTCGTTGTTGCTTCTTACTCTCCATTCCTCGCTGTTTGCATCTTTGATGGGTCAAAAGATTCGTTGTAAGACATTGTTTTTCGACGGAAAATGTTGACATACATAATTCATTTTGTTGTTGTTGCGTGAACAGACGCTTTTTGGGGGGATCTTTTATTTGTTGTGTACACACATCTGCATTTATTGTAGTACCCAAAATGTGCCTTTAAAAAAAAGGAAAGATCCCTTATTAGGCTTAAGGCGCATCGGGTATATGGGCAGAG
Source organism: Candidula unifasciata (assembly GCA_905116865.2). Classification (NCBI taxonomy): domain Eukaryota; kingdom Metazoa; phylum Mollusca; class Gastropoda; order Stylommatophora; family Geomitridae; genus Candidula; species Candidula unifasciata. The sequence goes on from CAJHNH020000580.1 coordinate 41,803, forward strand.
CGTCCCATATTTTTACAGACCAATCGGCACTGGATGGGTAATGTGGTCAGCATTACGCCGGCAGTCTTTACTTTCCCAGGACAGTCATCCTGGTAACCATTTTAGGCTGAGTCGACCTGCGACGCCCCATACTACGATAAAAATCCACGCAGCCAGCAGTGGGTTTCGATTGCGGTACGTTGGACTACGAGTCGGACTTGCAATGCCTAAGCCACGGACGCCGCTAATATACCTTTAATCAAACCTACATATTTCTTGATCGAGATGAAAGGTTTGGTCATCTGTGCTCCTGTATTTCATGAAGCCTGATTGGCTATCATTCTATTTTTTTTTTCTTCCAGGAAATTAAACTGTTGTTCACTAATTTGTCCATGGTCTTTCCAAAGCAGCTTATAAGGCTTATGGGGCGGTTACTGAATTTGTTTTCAATGAGCTTTCTTTTCTTGGCTTCGGGGACAATGTTTGCCTACTTCCATTCCTTAGGAAGTAGTCCTTTGGTCCAGGATTGGTTGATGAGGTCTAAGAGTCGTACATTTATTATAATGCTGTCATGACATCTTTCGTGGTTTTCAACATCATTATGCTTCACTAAAAATATGGTTTGCTTCAACACACACTCGAAATCCCGTCCGTCTTTTGACCATCTAAACTAGGGCTTACATTTATGTTAGGACTTACAGTGTTAAACAACATTAAAAGCCACCCTAGTTCTTTTTCTCCGGTTCGGTCTTAATTTCCTATTGCTTCTCAGAGAAGCATGCGCATGAATGTGATAATAGCGTTGGTATGTACAAAGCGTAAATTATGACAGGCGTAGCTACAGTGATCTGTTAACTTGACACGCATGGCGATAGGGGGCGTGTACAGTTTATATCTACTATTGCTTTCACTGTTACATGCATGTCGGCAAATGCAGCTTAGGCGTTGCGAACGCGCTTCGTAATGTCTGGATGCCGCGTTCGATCCCAGCTGCAGGCCTTGCGCCTTGAGTTGGTTTCGACAGTGGTATCGGGAAGCCGACCGTCGAGAAAGAAATTGCCAACTCATCATCATGTAGCAAATCCTTTGCAGAACGTCGCTCTCATCACAGTCTGCCTGAAAGAAACTCGCTCTCTCGCCAGTTCTCCCGCCTCATATACTTTCACACTCAAGGAGTCACTTATATCCTGTGCCCATCTTCGTGTCGGTCGGCCCCTGCCCCTCCTTCCTGGTACCATGTCTTCTGCTATAGTTTTTTTTCAATCCGTTGTGGCGCTTCATATGACCAAAATATTTCAGCTTCCGAGAAAGGTTGCTGTTTATTAGCCAATCTTTCTTGATGTTCAGATCTTTTAAGATGTCAATATTTCTCCTCTTCTTTGTCCAAGATATTGTGGGAATCTTTCTATAGCATTTCAGCTCAAACGCCCCTATTCTCTTTCTTAAGGATTGAGAGATAGTCCACTACTCACATCCGTATGTAGCCACAGGGAAGATGCATGCTCTGAAAATTCTAATTTTTGTCTCCTTGCTGGTGCCTAACCATAGACGTTTAAGGCTGTTAAATTTTTGCATTGCCAAGGCCATCCTCCTTTTAATTTCTGTTGAACAGTCTCCATTGCTGTTTATTATAGAGCCTAGATATTCAAAGTTTGTGACATTTTCAATTTCTTCATTATTTATTGATTGCAAACTACTGGACTAAATTTGCCTAGAAAAACTACAACAGCCACAAAACGCTGGGGTTGGTTCTGCAATGTCATGTAAAGGATACGAAACTATGTTTAACTATTACATGTGTCCCATCACAACCTTCATAGAGGCCTGTGGCGTTCTTATCTGACATTGGCATCTTCTCACTGGCAAAGAGAAAGAAAAGAAAAAGAAGAAGAAGACTATTACATTTGACCACGGTTAAAAGCTTAGCGAATGAGCAGACACAGTTAACTACATGTCCTGGGCAACAATGTTCCTGAAATCCCATGCTCGAACTGCAGACAATTTTTCTTAGCAAGAGTGTGTCCCAATAGTTACACTTGCCATCGTTATGGGTTGGGATTATCATACTACCCCTTAGCACAATAAACGTGTGAAATATACTTGACGTTAAAAGTGTACCATGATTTTGCGGACATATGGTATTTTTTTTTCTTTTTTTCTTTTTGCAGAGAACTTGCTGCATCTGGAAAAAAAGGATGAAGGGGTGGGGGGGGGTGGGGGGGGGTAGCTCGGGGTAGGGGAGAGTTTCTTCTTCTTCTACATTTCCATTTTTGAAGCCAAGGTCAGGTTAGAGGGGGGAAAAAAAACACTTCTTCGACTCAGATTTCAAACCGGGATCTTCAGGGCCGCTACGCTTCAGCTGCGACCAATAATAGTGAATATAATAAAATAATAATAATGTGCTGAATGGCAATTATTCTCCCTGTGGGTTCCGGGGTCCCGCTGTGGGGAGTAAAGGGAAGTAGACCCACTGCATCTCCAACAAAAATGTCGTAAGAGTCGACTATCTGGGAGCTACCTTCTAAGTCGGAGTGCATCTGCCTGAGCAAAAGGCAAACATAAAAGCCAGTAAAACATTGTACACGCAAAACTCAGGCCCTGGCACAAAGCCAAAGTCAAGATGGACTGTGAACAAAGAAAATGCAGAGTGGCAAATATACAAATTAATATGTTTTCGATAATTTAAGTGTATAAACAAACACTGTCCTTAGAAAGAGAACTTGTTTACATAGTTAAGATGATGTGGTTATTTGGGTCGCAGGTACGAGGTCGTTGTGATATGTATAAGGAGATACACTCTGTCTCATCTCTGGTGCCAGCTCTATGCTGGTGACGGAGTCTTCTCGTGCCGTAAGCTAATTTAATGGATTCAACGCTCCTTAAATAGCATGTCCTATAAGAGGATTACATGTGAACCTCTGCTCTTTGCAAGATTCCTGCCACACGTCCTCGTCGTGCGCTACGGATAATGTCCTATATCGTAATATTATCGTCGGGAAAGACGGGATAGTGCTAACTTTAACCCTCTTACTACCATTATGTTTCTCATCTTTTATCGTGTGCAAAGAATATCATGGATTCATTTAAAAAAAAAAAGGGGGGGGGGGGGGTAAAGAAAAACAGTCCATCTGTAGACACAGGAAAGTCGTTCAGTGATTAGAAAAATTACACTTAGATAGTCTGTGTTCTTCGGATATGTTGTAAGAAAGATGGACACGAGAACGACCGGCAAGATTGGTGGAAAAAAAGCAAGGGAAAGTCAAAGAAATAAATCTTTAGATGGCTTATCCATAATGATTGAGTGAGACTGGAACATTACAGCCAAAGCTTATTGTCACTACACATAATGTTGACGACGATTCACCGCTCCTTTGTTTATGTTTCATTTTGAAACTGCTCTTCCAATTCCCATATTTCGCATGTATGTGCATTGCATTTCTGTTCTCACGAGGCTCATAGGTTTGTGGCTTAAGGTAACTGTTGTTTTATTTGTTAACAAAGACTATTCTAAACGTTCTATCGCATCTGCGCGTATCCTCTACTTTCCCCTTGTTGAACCTTTTGTTCTCGTAGTTATGACCTTTCATCCGGTGCTCTGAGAGTCTTGAGCTTGGGTAGCTGTTGAGTGAAGATAGAGCCATTTGAAATAAACCTGGCGGAATGAAGTCGCCTCTTTATCAGTTTCCAACAATGGGTAGGAGACGGAATTGGTGTAGGGAAGGGGGGAAGGGGGTGGACTGACGCTTAACCAGGGTACAAATTAAAGGTACGTCTGGTCACCACCTCACTGCCACACCTACATGGGGAAAGAAAAGGGGGTGTTAACATTCCCAAGCATTCGGGTTTCGGAACACCTGGTAGCGGTTCGTGTGAAGTCCGATGCTCTCAGAAAGGACTTCCAGTTATAAATCCTTCTACCAGATACGTTCTCACAACCAAGCTGCCCCTAATATTATGTACACACCTGTGCATTTGTCAAACCCTGCTCACTATAATTATTAGAAGATTATGACTTTTATTCAGTGTTTACACTACGGGATCAGGACTGTGACAGTGACTTGTTACCTGACTACCGGTCCAAAGAGTTCGGTTTGAATCCCCATCGTACAATGATTAAACTGGACTCCTAGGTCAACCTAGCGAGAATATGTAAAAATAAATGTCCTAGAAAGTAAAGGCGGTCGGTGTGCAGTTGGCCACATCAACTACCTAATGCCGATGGAAGAATAAGTAGAAGAGACTGCCATCAAATGCCAGTTTGGCCACTGGCGTGAAATGATTCCCTTCCCTCTTTTTTCCATTTTAACTGGAGACCTAATTTTTTTTAATGGACCCACAGCTCCTTAAATAGTATGTCCTAAAAGAGAATTACACGTGAAATCAGGTGGGTTACGCAACCTAGCTGTAAACTTCAACACGACCTGCCAACAATACTTTTCAGGACGAACGCAGAAGCAGAAAAAGAAAAGGAAGACAAAGAAGAAGAAGAAGTAGTAGTAGTAGAAGTAGTAGTAGTAGTTCGTCGACTCCAACAATAATGCTGCCCCACTGGGGTGGGTCCAATCCACAGACCCACTCACCAGATGAGAGCACTAACAGCAATGAGTTTCATGCTGTCACGTCTGCTCTATTTTTACTTGTCTTCTGTTACAGGTGGGGATGGGTGATCGTGATCAGTGCTCTGGTCGTCAGTCTCATTGTGGATGGACTCAGCTACACCTTTGGGCTCTTCCTAGGAGAGTTCGAGCGAGCCTTTGACCAGCCCAAGAGCACCATCGCCTTGGCCAGCTCGCTACAAGTAGGAATTTATCTGTTCATTGGTAAGCCACTTTGGATTCAGTCTTCAGTTTCTAATATTGCTTTCTTTGTTGTATTTACTGGCGTAGTGTTGTTATTCTCTGTTAAAGATAAATATAGATATTAACGAGGGAATATGAAATGAAGAAGGGAGTATGGGTAAAACAGAAAATCACGGCAGATAAGTTGAGCAGATTAAATACATGCCATGACAACAACGGCCGACAAATCCCAGGTTTTAAGCGTGGAACACTTCAGGCGAAGAATCTTACCATTCACATTTCTTGTGTATAATAGTATTGTTTGGAAATACAGAATGATGTCAATATTATTTTTTGTTGATAAAGACTCGGCATCTCCAGATTTTTTAAATAGCTTGTTTACTGTTTCGGTTTCTGTATCATATAGAAGGGTTGACTATAAAAATAATTGACTATTATCATTTTTGATGTTTAAATCTTCTAAAGTTAATACATTTTACAACCTTTCGCCTATTATAGGCACTACATCTGGCCACGAAAGAGACGAATAAGTAAACGAATGAACGAACAAAGTCAAACGAATAGGTAATGAAATGACAAAACTACTGTATTGCAAATTCAGACTGGGCTTCCTATGATCCAACAGGTCCAATCGTTAGTGCCCTAACTAACAGATTTGGATGTCGGCGGGTCATCATATTTGGAAGTTTCCTGGCTGGGGTCGCCTTCATCGCCAGCTCCTGGAGTAACAACGTCACTGTTTTGATTCTCACCTATGGGTTGCTCGGAGGTAGGGAAACACACACACTCACACACACACACACACACACACACTCTCACACACACACACAGAGAGAGAGAGAGAGAGAGAGAGAGAGAGAGAGAGAGAGAGAGAGAGAGAGAGAGAGAGAGAGTTTGTATGTGTTCCTGTGTGCATTATTTGTATTTAATATTTACCCGTTACCAGCTTGTTTTTTTTTCACTTATTCTTTACCAAATCAGGTTTATAAGGCTCAACTTCTATAGCAAATACGAACTAAACTATATTTATATTTAAGGTATAACTAGATTAGTACCTGCCATTATTTCTTTTTTCTATCCATCGGATGCTCGTGTACATTGCTGTGTACGTAAAAAATCCCTTGGCAGTTAGAATTTAAAAGAGTAGCATAACAGAGCTGCCTGGGCAAAATTTGTAGTGAGAAATCTACATAAAATATTTCAGGATCCTCGCCGGTGCTACGGAGTCAGTGTACTGCACTGAACTTATTCAGACTCAGACTTGAGTTAGAAGAAGAACGGAACACTTATCGGTTACTACCATTATGCTATGATGTTGATCCGTTGTTCAAACCTGAAAGCTAAATCTAAATGGCGTGGTGAAAACGAGAATGACATTTACAAATCTTGACTGGCTCACGTTTTAAAGATGTATCATCTGCATCAGTTCTCATTATGCCTAGTGGCACACGAGGCTTAAGAGAGGACTTTCCATGCTTTCCTATCCTGTGCAATCTTCAGTGCAGTTTTCCATGTCAAAGATGCCGCACTCAGGTCACTTTTCATCGTTCGTCTCATGTTCTTTTTGAGCGTCCCTGTTTTCTCTTTCCCTCTGGTGTCCATGTGAGAGCTGATTTGGCAGGTATATCAGGATTCATTCTCATAACGTGGCCAAACCATTTCCATCTTCTCTTGGTTATCATACTGTCTAAAGTTTCTTGGTTTGGGACTTGAAGTAGTTTAGTGTTTGAGATTGTATCTGGCCAAAAATTTTTGATAATTCTACGTAGACATGTGTGGTGGAAGGTGGACAGCTTGTGTGCATCCTTTTTAGTCATTCTCTAGCATTCCGCTCCATAAAGAAGAACTGGCAAAATGATGCTCTTGTAGAGTCGGAGTTTCGTTCCTCTGCAGTAACTGTTGGATTTCCAGATTTCCCTCATCCTTCCTTAAAGATGTATGCTACTAGTTTATATTTAACTACGGTTAATTTATGTATATGACACAACTGTTAATTCATGTATATGACACAACTGTTAATTCATCTATATGACATAACTGTTATGGGCCATTGCCTAATTTGTTTTTCACGATGACTAATAATAAAGTAACCAGAGTTTAATGATGTAATACTACCTGTAATACACCATCTTTTAGTATAAATATCTAATCTCTGATAAAATTGTACCATTAGTACTGCAACTGTTTTTATTAAAAGTATGGAAGCTAGAAATACATAGGACAGCCTAATAATTGCTGTTATGTGTGTTGTGAGGTGACATTTCTATCATAAAAACGAAAACTAATTAAAATGATCAAGGAGACACATAGCTTGTAGTTTGTAGGAGATCAAGATAAAATCTGGGCGCCACACATTTATCACAATACATGTGAAAAGACATCTTAAACTGTGTTTAACTGGCAAACATGTTAAAAGACACCTTAAACTGTGTTTAACTGGCAAACATGTTAAAAGACACCTTAAACTGTGTTTAACTGGCAAACGGCGAGCAATGCCTTTTACAGCTTCGCTGATTTAGAGAAAACCTACTGATCATCTAAGTAACTGTTACTTTTGCATTGTCCCTTTGATTGGGAAAGGCATTTAGAGAAAACAAGAGGAGTTTAGAATACCCAAACATCGCCTCTGCAATGTGGACGTTTTCACATGGCTATGACCGACCAGTTCCCAAAGTTCTAGAATGATTTTCAGCTGCTTCCATAGATGAAGAAGAGTGCATTGGCGGTACTCAGCCAACAGTGACCCAGATTGTGTGCAAACTACATCCAGAAAGCCACAATGATAAACCCAGAATGAAATGAATCGTCTTGTAAAAAAGCATATTTGATAGAAGAACACGGTTCCAGATTGCAACAGACGAATCTCCTGGCAGAAGATGTCAGAATTGATATGTATAGGAAGCGCAAGGCAAAGAAAACAGAGATGAACCTTTCCAAAACTTCCAAGACTGAGTGAAAATTAAACAAGAGAGGGAGCCATTGTCGGTCGGCAAATTCGAAAACTTTTTCAGGACGACGAATTTCGCTGCGAGTTGTTTTGTAAAAAGGAAGGGTGGTGGGGGGGGGGGGGGGGGGGGGGGGGGGGGGCTGCATGGCTAGCAATTAAATAAGTGGTGGATAATTTTCTTGGAATCATAAGATCTGATTTTTGCTCAATGACATTGTAGAAAATCTCTTTCTGAAATATGAGTCTTGGCTACCATATGTCTTTGAAAATTCTTTTTCTGAATATCTTTACGTCAAACTGTGAAGCTGTCAGTAATGAGCTGAAGAACAATTTTAACAGGATATTGCTGCTATGGAGACAAAGTATCCAGTCATAGTTATAGTCCTTCAATGCTTACTGACTGGACTGTGACAACATCTTTTGAAAATTTGTTGATAAGAGTTGTTTATGTATTCTATGTTTAACATATATTTTCTTATGGCCTCTACATTTCTCTAGGTATTGGGTTTGGCCTCATGTACCTGCCGGCCATCGTTGCGGTCAGCGTCTACTTTGAAGAACGCCGAGCAGTAGCCACTGGCATTGCCGTCTGCGGATCAGGGGTCGGCACTTTTATTCTTGCGCCACTGACGGACTACTTGTTGCACGAATACAACTGGAGGTGGACCCTTCTGATCCTGGGCGGGCTCATTCTGAACGGGATGGTGTTTGGGGCTTTAGTCCGACCACTGGAGCTTCAACGCGTGGATGTGTGTCCGGATATCGCTGGGGACACGGATGAGGAGGGTATTGTCAAAATGAATGGACAGTTGAAGACAAATACTGGAGGTGATACAGAGAATAAATTTATTTCTGAAAGAGGGAGGTATACGAAGGATTTTGTGTCTTCCAGTGATTCAAGAACTAAGGAGGAGATTCCTCTTCTGACTATTATGGATGGGGAGGATAAATTGGTAATCAAGGTTCCTGAACCATACACTACAAGTAAAGAGAATTATGAGGATCTGGAGCGTTCTTCCAGGCCGGCCGTGCAATTTAACTCAACTTCCCAGCTTTCAAAGGTAAACATCCCCATCACCATTATAATAATCTGAGACATCGCCATCACCAACATTGTTGTATTGGCCATAATTATCATTTTCGCCAACAACCTCTTCGTTACTTTTATAATCATTGTATTCATCCCCATAGTTATCATTATTATAATCATCATCATCATGCACATCTCAACATCTTCAACACCACTTACATTAACTAAACGTCAGTCGATCAATTACTCCCTACCCCCCCCCCCCCCTTTTCCCAACCCCGTTTATGTGATTTCATTACCCAAAAGATATTCTGTATATTCAGGTACACATTTTAGATCTTACAAGACATGCAAGTATCAAGTGAGCAAACACTATGATTATTGCTCAGTTTTGAAGTGTTCACGAAAAGTCGCTGATCGAACGGTTAAGAACGCGGGCTTTCATGACGGAGATCCAGGTTCGAACCCTCGGTAAGGACGTAAATGTTTTACCCCCAGTCGGCACAAGCCAGGTGGCCCCAAATCCTCAGGTTTAAGTACTCCTCTAAATACACCACAAAAGTGGTGGATACAGGATCAGGAGAGAGACAAGAACTCTCAGCTTTACCGGACAGAGTCTAGATCTGGAGAGAGAGGAGAACTCTCAGCGTTACCGGACAGCGTCTAGATCTGGAGAGAGAGGAGAACTCTCAGCATTACCGGACAGCGTCTAAATCTGGAGAGAAACAAGAACTCTCAGCGTTACCGGACAGCGTCTAGATCTGGAGAGAGACGAGAACTCTCGACGTTACCAGACAGCGTCTAGATCTGGAGAGAAACAAGAACTCTCGACGTTACCAGACAGCGTCTAGATCTTGAGAGAGACAAGAACTCTCAGCATTACCGGACAGCGTCTAGATCTGGAGAAAAACAAGAACTCTCAGCGTTACCGGACAGCGTCTAGATCTGGAGAGAAACAAGAACTCTCGACGTTACCAGACAGCGTCTAGATCTGGAGAGAAACAAGAACTCTCGACGTTACCAGACAGCGTCTAGATCTGGAGAGAGACAAGAACACCTGACGTTACCGTACAGAGTCTAGATCTGGAGAGAGATGAGAACTCTCGACGTTACCTGACAGCTTCTAGAACAGTGTTTCCCTGTCTGTATACATCCGCTGCCCGCCAACACAGGAAAATAGTTTCGCTGCCTACCTCAAAGCTTCTTTTTCTAAAAGTCCATGCCGTGTGGCGTTGGCAGTCATGTCGTTCCACAACCTTCTTTCTCGTGTAGTTTCAGTCAACTCTGACACAGTTGATCTTCCATGCCATGATGTCAGACTGTCCTGCGTCTGTTCTCTCGGCCTCCCCTTGCATCTCCTCCCTCCAACTTTCCTGCAGTTACTCCAGTTTTCTCCCTCTCATCACTTACCAAAGAATAAAGATTGTCTCTTTCTGATGTGGGCAATTAGTTTTCTTCGTGAGTCAGTTTCTTTCAAGACGTCTTCATTACTATTTTTTAATTTGTCCAGGGTATTCTCATAATTCATTTATAGAACCCTATCTCCGTAGCTCCAAAATAAGATTTCACTAATTTATTAATTGTTCATGATTCATATCCGTAGATCAATATAGTATTTATATAGTTTTTAAGAATCTCTTTCTCGTCTTTATTGACGAAGAAAGTTTGCATAAAATATTCTTTATTTTGTAAAACGCTGCCTTTACTTGAAGTATTTGACATTTAACTTCCTTAATACATCTTCCAACTGATGTTATCAGCGTGCATGAGGTTTTTTCCATTTACTTTGATGTTGCCTTTTGGAGGGTCACTTTTTGTTTTGTTTTGGTAATCAAAGCTAACCAAACAATAAAAACGACAAACAAATATATACGGAAGTTTACTGGATAAATCTAACGCCACTTTTACAATTGCAATTGTCGGCAAATGTGACATCTGCTGTTGCTTATTATACTTTCTAGCTGGCTGAGTGGACTCGAGGTATAGTATTCGCCTCGAGTGCTGGAGGTCTCAAGTTCAATCCCAAGTGAAAGTTGGGATTTTTTCTCACGTGGTCTTCTAGTAATTTCCCCTGGTCTCTGGGTAGTGAGATCAAACTCCTTTGTTCTTGCGCACGTAAAACAATCCCTTGGCATCTGGAAATCGAAAGAGTAGCCTAACGTTTTAAGTTAAAAATTTACCCAAAGTATTTTAGTATCCTCGCCGGTATAAGTGAGTTCGTGCACTGTGCTAAGATTCTTCAGACTCAGGCATGAGTTAGAAGTAGAACGGAGTAATTATGGGTTACATCCACTCGAGGGTCCTGATTCTCACGATTATTATTATCATTATTAAGGTTTTCAGCTAGCTTCATTTTTTTTATACTATTATTTTTAATATCTAGAAACGACGAGTTCTTAACCCTTTGGCTCGGTACTATGGATATCGCAACCCTTCAGCCTTCATTCCATGACAGATACCTTAAATCTAAGCTAAATCCCACAGCTTGAAGCTGCAGACGACACTTGTTTTCTGCTGGTTATTACCCTTCTTTGGCTTCCTGCATGTGATTTTGTCTGATCACACTTCCTTTAGCTTACTGTTTCTGCAGTTTGATCATGGCTGCAGATGTACGGTCATCATTTGGTTCCTACAAGCTTCTGACTTCTCATAGAACATTGAGTATATCGGCCTGGTCCATTGCTCGTCCGACCTCCGCCGTAGCCTTATCTGCAAGCCTATCAGCTTGCTTATTTCTATTTATACCTGCATATCCTGGCACAACAATGAAACTAATATTTGTCAGCCGTGACTGCCTCGGAGACTCCAACCACTGTCTTCTAGCCTAAACTATCTCTGCATTCTTAGGCTTATACCTGTTGAGTCACTGCGAAAGCATGCCCGGGTTGTCTGTATCTCCAGCCAGGTAAACGTTTTAGTTATAGACATGACCTGCCTTTATAACATGAATACATAAATCCTTAAAACTATTGATTGATTCATCTAGGGAAAGTATACAGGATCTGACAAAAAAATCTCTTCGTTCCCGAATTCACCGGAAAAAACTGTCAGACCCCGAGCACAGTCAACATCAGACAAAGACGCACTGGCCAAGGCACAGCTGGCTCGCTCACACGTCCCCGTGGGTCTGTCGCTGATCAGCTTGACTGACACGACCCTCAACCAGATCCGGGAGGATATCCATCTGCCACTGTCCAGGAAGGACATCCATCTGAGTGGACCTCTTCCCTTCCCAGATTCTGATGTCAGGAGGAGAAGCGAGCCGATCCGGGGGCTGTACATTCAGAGCCTACAGTAAGTGTGCTGCCTGGTCGCATGTCTGAGGTTATGGAATTGCGTGAGATATACTTGGTGGTTTATCGGTTAGTTATAGGTGGGTTGGTTGAGGGCTTGATAATATATTGGTTGGATGAAGGGTCCGTGACAGGGGTTGGCCGGTGGATCGGTTGGTAGGTTCATTGATGGCTTGATAACAGATTTGTTGGCTGAAGGGTCCGTGACAGGGTTGGATGGTAAATCGGTTGGTGGGTTCGTTTATGGCTGGATAATAGATTGGTTGGCTGAAAGGTCCGTGACAGGGTTGGCTGGTGGGTCGGTTGGTGGGTTCGTTGATGGCTTGATAATAGATTTGTTGGCTGAAAGGTCCGTGACAGGGTTGGCTGGTGGATCGGTTGGTGGGTTCGTTGATGGCTTGATAATAGATTGATTGAAAAAAGGGTCCGAGACTGGGTTGGCTGGTGGATCGGTTGGTGGGTTCGTTGATGGCTTGATAATAGATTGGTTGGATGAAGAGTCCGTGACAGGGTTGGCTTGTGGATCGGTTGGTGGGTTCGTTGATGGCTTGATAATAGATTGGTTGGATGAAGGGTCCGTGAGTGGGTTGGCTGGTGGCTCTGTTGGTAGTTTATGGTCTGTTGGTTGATTTATTAGTTAACTGACATCTTAGTTGATTGATGGGTTGCTTGGTTGAATGATGGGTTGTTCAGTTGATTGGTTGCTTGGTTGATATATTGCTTGATCGGCTGGTTGTTTAACATATGAATTGCGTGGTTCATCAATTGCTTGATTGATGGGTTGCTTATTTAATGATTTAGTTGATCGAGAGGTTTGTTGGTAGGTTGGTTGATTAGGTGAGGAGGCGGTTGGTTGGTTGATGGCTTGGTTGGTTGTTAGATTGGTTGATGAATTGGTTAGTGGATGTGTAGACTGGTTGGTTTATTGGTGGGTTGGTGAGTTGATAAGTTGGTTAGTTGATGGGTTGTTTGACTATTTTGTTGGTGGATACGTTTGTCCATTTGTAAGTTATATTTTTTTTCAATGGCCTGGTTCTATTAACTGATATATTTGTTGAATGCTGGGTTGGTACTTTGATTGATGAATTGGTTGTGACTGACTTATATGTTTGTTTTATAATAGGTTGGCTTGTTGGCGTTTAACTCGTTGTTTGTTTGTTGATGGGGTTTTTTCTGCGTTGGTTTGACAATCGATGGTTTTATTTGTCGCGCCACCGTAAGCTCAAGATATATTGAAAAAGCTTACAGATTGGTAGGTACCGCATTAATTAAAGATGGCCGGCCCATGGACCACGCAGACATTGTCAATGCCCTTGGAGAGATAGGACGTTCGAGTATTGTGCAAACAACGTGTTCAAATCACTGTTAAGGACACAATATTTGAAAGTAAAGATCGACACAGCCAAACATGAGAAGCACACCGGACACCCACGAAGTCTTGTCAACCAGCATAGGATTGGCACTACTAATCGCGCGACGCTGATGGATATTTTGAGGAGGGAATATGAGCACCTATGGATATGTCCAGAGGATTTTGAAAACAACGTGCACACATCACTGTTAAGAATACGAGAGTTGAGAGCAAAGATCGGCACAGCAAAGCATGAGAAGCACACTGAACGCATACGAATTCTTGTCAACCAGCATAGGACTGGTACTATTAACCGCGCGACGCTGATTAATATGTTGAGGAGGGAATCTGAGCTCCTGTGGATGTGTCCGGAGTGCTGTGAAGATAATTCAACCCAGAACTCAGGCTAACTAATGGCTTATTGATAGCCCTCTAAAAGAATAATTACTTGTACATCTATCTGGCTTGTTTACTTTTCAATCGTTGTCAATTTTCCATAATTTTATTTAGAAACCTGCAACCATTATTTTTTTTTTCTTGTCTGTATTTACTGCTAACTCCTTCAACATATAAGCTTTGTCTCTGTTGCTACACATTCAGATCCATCGCTAGTTTGTCGGATGTTGATGCCATAGAGATTGTGCAGGCGCAGCCTCGGGGCCTGTGGTCTTGTTTGCCGAAGTCAGCCCAGGAAACCATGGAAGAGATGCTGGATTTAAGTATTCTCAAGGTAGGATTTAACAGTTACATCCACTCGCAGCAAATTAATGAGCATTTACAATGTAGGATTTAACAGTTACATTGACCCGCAGCAAATTAATGAGCATTTACAATGTAGGATTTAACAGTTACATTGACTCGCAGCAAATTAATGAGCATTTACAAGGTATGATTTAACAGTTAAATCGGTTCGCAGGAAATTAATGAGCATTTACAAGGTAGGATTTAACAATTAAATCAGCTTACAGCCAATTAATGAGCATTTACAAGGTAGGATTTAACAGTTAAATCGACTCGCAGTAAATTAAATAGCATTTACAAGGTAGGATTTGACAGTTAAATCAGCTCGCAGCAAATTAATGAACATTTACATGGTAGGATTTAACAGTTACACTGACTTGCAGGAAATTAATAAGCATTTAAAAGGTAGGATTTAACAGTTAAATCGACTCGCAGTAAATTAAAGAGCAAATAAATCGACTTTGCAGCTACATGTACACATAATTTAAAATTGGCGAATCAGCCATGTGCCCATGTGGATTGGCACCTGAGACAATACACATCCTCCAAGACTGTCCTAAATACTGCATATCAAGGCAAAACTTTTGGCCAAGAGAAACATCGGTGCAAGTCAAACTTTACGGGTCGCTGAGTGAATTACAAAAGACAGTGAAGTTTATACTAGAGATAACATTGCAGATACAAATAATCTATTTCAAGCGAACGAAAGAGGAAGAAGAAGAAGCATTTCCAAAATTCCGATTTTATTTTTCTCTAGTCATTTACAAGTCCACGACTCACATCCACAAATTTCCACGGGAAAGATGCATGATCTCAAAATCTCTACGTCAACTGGCTTGCAAATGCTGTGTCAGTTAAATGACTGTAATTATCTGTTCCGAACAGGAAAAGAGCTACTGGTGTGTCTTGCTGGGTAACTTCTTCTGTATGCTGGGATTCTACGTCCCTTTTGTTTATGTCCCGGACAGAGCACTGGAGCTGGGGATACCAGAAGACAAGGCGGCTTTCCTGATTTCTATAATCGGTAAGGTTTTCGATGATCTTAGAGCTGTAAATGCATCTTTACTACGATTTTTAAAAAAGCCAGGGCGCCTAGCTAACAATATAAAATACTCCACTTGGCTTGTGAATACTATAAGCTATTATCATTGTATATATTTTATTCACTTGTTATATGTACAAATACTATATAATTATAAATTTACTACTTGCAGGGAGTGTCACGTTTTTGTTAGCCATAGGAAAAAAAGTCCTCTTCTTCTTCGCGTTCACCAGCTGTAAACTCTGGTGGAAAGTTCTGGTTGTTCGTCTACTTTTGGACTGCAGTCCTGTTCCAGAACCTGAGTCTCGCGTGTGCATCCATTTTACAGATCTCACTCATTTGTATGCAGACTGCTGGTTCCTTTACTCTCAGGCAGATGCACTCCGACTTTGAAAAAAGCTCCTAATTAGTTGACTCTTACGACATGCTTTGTGTAGGCAGTGGGTCTATTTTTGTTTTCTCTATAATAGAATATAAGTGTAGTTGAACTGTGTGAAGAGAATTATTCAATCTCTTGTGTCCATTAAATTAAATGATAATTTTATTGAATGGTCTTATCAGAGAATTAATTATGTGTTAAGTTTTAATTAAGAGCCTATTTTATATTAAACAAAAATTTTTTGTAATTAAAATATTTTTATCCCAATTAAAAGCTTGTATCTATTGGCGTCTGTGGCTTAGACTTTGCTAACGAGCTTCGTAAGGCCGGGGTGCTGGGTTTGAACCCAGCTGCGGACGATTGGTCTTGACTGGTTTCGACAGTGGTACCGACAGCTGACAGTTCAGTACAGTAGCCAACTACTGAACGTGACATTTGCCTAGAAAAACCAGAACAGCCTAAAGATGCTAGGGTTGGCTCTGCAGTGTCCTGTAAAGGATACGAAACTAATTGTCCCAACACTTCACCCTATGAAGTGGTTGGTTTCAATATTTCTCGGCATGTCTCCCCAAGGCTGCTACCTGACAGTTTGACCACTCCGACATTGCAAAAATGTCATTATGAATAGCAAGTCAACAGGAAAACCATGTTTGCGCACTTAAACAAGGCTTACGCTCTTAAAATTCACCCCTACCTCATAGACAATCATAAGTGGGCTGAGGCCGTACCCTCTAAATCTCTTGGTTGCGGTTCGTCTGTCTCGTATCAGCAACAACAGCCTAAAGTCGTATGTGTGAGTAAGGACGATCAATAATGACCCGAGTCCAGTATAGTCGATCGATCGATCGGTCTGCCCCTTCAGACTGCCACCTAAAGTTGACCATACCGTCATGAGATAATAGAAACCTCAATATGGACGGCAAGCCAACAAGGCAGATCCTAGACTCTCAATTCAATCGCCATAGAAATTATAATGAGGGCATCTGCAAAAGCAACACCAGC
Organism: Candidula unifasciata; assembly: GCA_905116865.2. NCBI lineage: Eukaryota > Metazoa > Mollusca > Gastropoda > Stylommatophora > Geomitridae > Candidula > Candidula unifasciata. The sequence goes on from CAJHNH020000580.1 coordinate 58,366, forward strand.
CAGGCGTAACCGGTGGTACTATAGGTGTACGGAAGAGTATTGCCAGTATTCTGCAGGATTATGTCCCTTCCCTTCTCCAGAACTAGACATCTATTTTACAGAGAAATCTTGTCATCTCATTGTGGGATACAATTTTTCGTTATTTGAAGCCCTACTCTGGCTCTTGACAGGGGCCGCAATATAGCCCGGCCATAAATATGGTCTAATGGCTGAGCGCGGTTTCTGGGATCTCTCATCCACATGATGGCACTTTGTGTCATTGTGTGTTTATCGCTTGTGTGATGTCCTAGTGGGGTAAAAGAAGATATATAGATTTTACAGAGCAACCTTAATTCCGCATGTGAAGGAAAAATAAATAATTATCGCATTTTACGACATGCTTGTTTTGTGGAAAATGGGTCTACCCCCCCATCCCGCCAACCCCACCAACCCATTAAATGGAGTCCCGGAAGCCACACAAGAATTTATGTCCCTATGTGACCAGATCAGGTCAGTACGCCTCCAGCTAAGACAACTTCATGTCTCCAGGTATAACGAATACGATCGGCCGAGTGCTGACTGGGGTCCTGATCAACTTCTTAAACCTGGACTGTGCAGCGGTGACCAGCGGGGCCCTGTTGATTGCCGGCATCGTGACGGCCATCTGCCCCTTCTGTCACACCTACCCGTCTCTGGCTGCTGTCTCCGCCATCTTTGGCGTCTGCGTGGGTAAGTCTGTGTCCTTAGTTTCTGTGCTGTACTTCACCACCACTATCACCACTACTATTGCTCTGCTACTACTGCTGCTACTATTTCAAGAACAACTACTACTATCACCAGCAATAGTACTGTTAATGCTACTGCTAATGCAGCTACTACTACCACCACCACACCCACCACCAATACCTCACTACTACTGTTGATGCTACTACTACCACCACCACACCCACCACCGACACCACCACACCCACCACCGACACCACCAATACCTCACTACCACTGTTGCTGCTACTGCTACTACAAATGTCACCACCACCACCACTGCTACCACTGTTACTACTGTTTCTGTTACTTATATTTCAATTACTATTACTATCACCACCACTAACACTGCTAATCTACTAAGCTACCACTGCCACTACTACTACCAGTACCAGCACCACAACTACCCATCACCACCACTACTACTGTTGCTACTGCTACTACAACTACTTCTACTATTGCTGCTGCTGCTTCAAGAGCTGATGTGTAACACTACTTTAATGTGTGTCCCAACAGCCGCCTACATCTCCTTGTGTTCAGTGTTACTGTGTGAGTTACTCGGTGTCGACAGCCTTACCAACGCTTTCGGATTTGTGATACTCTTTAGGGGCGTGGCCTGTATCATGGGGCCACCAATCGCAGGTAAGAGTTTAAAAAAAATTAAACATTTTAAATTTTACTTATATTTTGTTTACCACCTGTTCTTGTTCAAAATTAGGTTTATATTCACTGTTATTTTTATGAATTAAATTCCAATTAAAAAAAAAAAAAATTATATTTAATTGTCAGAGCAAGAGTCTGCTCAGTCTGCTCGTCCCCTTGTGGCATTCAATTGTTTAGTTCTTTGCCGGGGGCCCTGAATATAGACAAATGTAAATCTGGCCTAGCCTTAGATATGGCCTAACGGCTGAAAGGGGTTTCTGGGACCTCTCCACGGATGATCCTCATCCGCTTGGGGGCACTTTTTGCCACCAGGTGTTTGTCGCGTGTGTGATGTTCTGGTGGGGTACAACTACCTACCTACCTACCTACCGACGCCTGTCTGGATGACCAAATATCAGTATCTTTCCCTTTCTGTCTGTCTATTAGTTTGTGCAAATCTATCCGTATATTCAGTTAAACATCGATGTACCTATATACCAAGTCTTAAAAATCACCTTTCTGTGTGTATCTTCAGCCGTTTATGTCTTTTATCTATCCACCTGTCCGTAAAACCGTTTCTTTATCTGTCTGGCTGCATGGATTTGTATCATGGTACGGGGCGTCGCAGGTCGAACCAGCCTAAAGTTGGTACCAGGATGTATGTCCTGGGGAAGTAAAGACGGATGTGCTGACCACATTACCCACCTAATGCCGATTGGTCTTAAAAATATGGGTGCTCTTCCCGCATGCCTGATGAGCGCTAAAGGCGTGAAAATGGATCTTTACTTTGCTATTTACTTTACTTGTATCTATCTTTAAACATCCAAGACTCGCCTATGTACACTCCTACCATGAAGTACCTACCAGTCTCTTTACCTTACTTAGGTATCTTTTAAATCTGTCCGTCTACATGCCTACGTGTCTGTCTGTCTACTTGCCTACCCACTTCCTACTACCCATCTAAAATACGTGGCTTTCATCACTTGATAAAACCCAGATCAAGAGCGTACCATAGATTATCTGTCCATGATATTCAAGTGTGCGATGCGAGGTAACGAGCAAGAACAGAGATTAGCTGCTGCCGCTTCTATGAACGGTGGGCTACTATATAATAAAGTGGATGTGATGAAGTCTTTATGCGATTCAATGGACAGTGCTAAAGAGCAGAAACGGGGTCTATACACGGAAAGACTAATTCATCAACCGGGGGGGGGGGTGTAAAGGTTCTTAAAGAGATTCAGCATGGAAGGCGACACAGAGCATGTGACCTCTACGTTCGTTCCTTAAGAGCTCGTGTGGGAGCGTTCCGAGTGCAGCGAAGTCAATTAATTCATTCCTTCATTCATTCATCTAATATTATGTCTGTCTGTCAGTTTACTTACACTATCAATGTGCATATTTGTACACACACACACACACACACACACACACACACACGCACACACACACACTAGTCTATATTTTTCTTTTAAAATGTATTTATTTACTGTGTTCCTCCTTCCTGAAATCAGGGGCATTAATCGACAGCACAGGAATCTTCGACCCGTCCTTCTACGTGGCAGGCGGGATGATCGTTCTTGGCGCACTCTTCCACGCCATACTGCTGACTCCATTTGTTCGTAGAAAAAGATTCTGAGGATTGATGATATTGTTTTAGGCATTATGTTAAATAAATACATGTTTGATGATAATACAGCTAGTCTGAAAGTGTACAGTTTTAGCCATGGTGTCTATTTGAATAAATTGATGTCAATTGCATTGATAAGAGAGTGTTATATCATACATAAACCACGTTACAAATAATGAAGTCATTCTTACTTTTACCGGGAGCCCTCTTTTTCTTCTTCTTTTTTTTTCTTCTTTCGTTCGCCTGAAATAGGTTGTCTATGTCAGCAATTTTGTCTCTTGTATAATTTTCACTGTCGTTGTTAGTTCATTCAGTGGTCCATAGAGTTTACGCTCCACTGTTGTTCTTTCTGGCCAAAAGGTTTGCCCTTATGTGTCAAAATCGGTGCAGTCCTGGAGTACATGCTCTGTTCTCTGGAGCAACTTTCCACAGGTGCACATGGCTGATACGCCTATATTGAATTTTGTGTACGCGTGGTTACGTAATCGGTTGTGCCGTGTTCTGAGGCGGAGGATAATGACTTGTTCTGGTCTGTCCATAATAAAATAGTCGTCCTGTGCAGGGGCTGGTGGTTTCCTGGTCGAGTTAATGATTCTTTTCTTTTTGTGGTGTGTGACTGGTATATCCGGCTGCACTTTTGTCGCACCTTCCCCTGCCAGTTGATCAGCTTTCTCATTTCCAGGCACTCCACAATGTGACGGTATCCACTGCATTACGACTCTTCGCTGAAGGCTAAATTGTGTCAGCAGTGTTTGCAATTCTGGTAGTTTCCTAGACTGGAGTGCTTCAAGTGCTGATTTTGCATCTGTCAGCATTACCACTTACTGTGAACCAAGATTGGTATTTAGCAGTTTATATGTCGCTATCTTGATAGCCTGAGTTTCTGCATCATAGTTATGGCAGTACTTTCCGGTTGGTACGCTGGACTTCTTCCTAGTAGTATCTGGGAATTCTATGTACACTCCAGCACCACCATTTCTAACTGCACTTTGTGCTGACCCATCTGTATAGACTCTGACCCATTGTTCTTGTGGGTATTCTTTATCAATATAACCAAGGGTGGTTATTCTGCGTTGTGCACTATCTTGCTCTTTCTTGTCAAATATTCGTTTCACATTTGTCTGGAATTGTACTGTTAGTTTGCATTTCTCTCTCCATGGGGTTTGTTTTGGAATACTTTTAAGTGGACAACCAGTTTCTGGAAGGTCAGCAGTTTGTCTACTTATTCTTTTTGCTTGATGTGTAGAGCGCCGGAAGCCCTCAATATAGCCGGGCAATAAATATGGCCTAACGGCTGAAATGGGTTTCTGGGACCTTTCCACGGGTGATCTTCATCCGCATGGTGGCACTTTGTGTTTCTAGGTGTTTATCGCTTGTGTGATGCCCTGGTGGAGTACAACGAGAGAGAGAGAGAGAGAGAGAGAGAGAGAGATAGAGAGAGAGAGAGAGAGAGAGAGAGAGAGAGAGAGAGAGAGAGAGAGAAAATGACGAAGGTCAAAATTCTACACATCAGCAACGATGGGTTGTGTTTAAAAACAGTGAAAACAAAAATTAAATATAATAGTATGGATTGTGCAACAAAATCTACCTACATCTTCATAAAGATACTACAGGGCTCTGTAGAAAGGAAGAGAAGACGAGAGAGAGAGAAAAAAAAAAACAAGCCCCGAACACGTGAACTGTCCACTGATACTGATCCACAGAAGTGGAGGAAAATAACCAGACAGTCAACAACAACTGGTCATCCAGTGTCCAGTGATGATACGCGACTAAGATAACGCCTGGATCTCAAACATGAACAATGAACAGACAAGTTATTTGGAATCTTGTCCATCTTGCCTAGCAGGCTAGATCAGGGCAGTACTTGATTTAGCAGTTAAACGTGTCTTAATTATACATTATAAGGAAGTTAAACTGAGTAATTGGTAATGTCCCCAAGAGGCTGGCAGCTTAGAATTGGCTCATGAAATTGCAGGTGTGGTCAATGTTTACGATAGCAGTCTCAACGAGTAAAACCTGCAGGAAAACAGAGCAAACAAGATGGGAACGAACAAACGAATTATTTTTTCAGAGGGTCACAAATGGGGCACACAGGCCCGTCTTACATTCGGCCCTTCCAAACACCCGTCTTTCACACTTATACTCATATTTTATCAATAAGTATGTTGTATTAATATGATAATATGCATATTATGAATATCAAGTAAAAAACCCAAAAGCATGGGTGGTAAATGCATTCACACACTAGCGCACGTACAAACACACACACACTCACTTAAACACACACATATACACACACCACATACATCCACATACTTTCACACACACATAAACACACCCCAGTTCACTTACATACATACCTTCCTACCCACACATACACGCACATTCCACACACATATATATACATACATACAGATACACATAAACACACACAGACACACCCACAGACATACACACAAGCACACACAGACACACCCACAGACATACACACAAGCACACACAGACACACCCACAGAAACGAACACAGACATACACACAAGCACACACAGACACACCCACAGACATACACACAAGCACACACAGACACACCCACAGACATACACACAAGCACACACAGACACACCCACAGAAACGAACACAGACATACACACAAGCACACACAGACACACCCACAGACATACACACAAGCACACACAGACACACCCACAGAAACAAACACAGACATACACAAGGCACACACAGACATACACACAAGCACACACAGACACACCCACAGAAACGAACACAGACATACACAAGGCACACACAGACACACCCATAGAAACGAACACAGACATACACACAAGCACACACAGACACACCCACAGAAACAAACACAGACATACACAAGGCACACACAGACACACCAACAGAAACAAACACAGACATACACATAAGCACACACAGACAAACCCACAGAAACGAACACAGACATACACAAGGCACACACAGACACACCCACAGAAACGAACACAGACATACACACAAGCACACACGCAAGTGAATGTGAGGGACTTAAACAGGGCATTTTCCGACGGTACTGTTATGAAGAATCACTTTATTGTAAGGACAACAGCAACAGACACTGCGTGGTGCATACCTGCACATTTAGTTATAGACTTTTTGGTGAGTATATCACTTATATTTTTTCCCCTTGATCAGAAGTGTGGTATCTCAGGGAGAATACCAAGGAGAACAAGAAATTGTTGTGAGAAAAGGAATGTTTATGTAAACTTTTAGAAGCACACAGAGGGTTAAAATAGAACTAAGGGTTCGGTACTACGACAAGGGCGTATGGCACCCATGCTATTATACCAGCATTTTGTATAGACCATCGGAGCTCGATATGAGGAGCGGCTGACCGAGCGGTTACAACGTCGGGCTTTTATGCTAAAGATCCGAGTTCAATTCCCGGTAAGATAATTGAGGTTATCTGTCAGAGGCAAAATTAAACATTCTTACCTGCACAGTCCGTGGCGACAGCACCAACCAGGCGACCCTAAATCATTAGGCTCGAGCACCCATCTACACCGCCATAAATAAAAAGTGGTAAAACAGACAGTAGTGACATTTGTTTTTAATCAGCGCCCGATGTGTGACGTGGTTAACAGCACACCGACCATCTTTACTTCTCATGATAATAACCAGTACTAATTTTAGTCTGGGTTGACCGGGGAGCCATAGTCACTTTAAGAAAAAAATCTAATTCGATGGAATTAGAAAAGAAGTCCGTCACACAGACAGGCTGGCGTTTGTCTAGTCACTGCCCGACCACGGCACCCCACACGATGGTCAATATCACAGCAAACATTACCGTCTGGGCATTGATTCCTTGAGGACATGGGAGATAAGATGGCACCCCACACGATGGTCAATATCACAGCAAATATTACCGCCTGGGCATTGATTGCTTGAGGACATGGGAGATGAGATGGCACCCCACACGATGGTCAATATCATAGCACACACTACCGTCTGGGCATTGATTCCTTGAGTACATGGGAGATGAGATGGCACCCCACACGATGGTCAATATCACAGCAAACATTACCGCCAGGGCATTGATTCCTTGAGGACATAGGAGATGAGATGGCACCTCACACGATGGTCAATATCATAGCAAACACTACCGTCTGGGCATTGATTCCTTGAGTACATGGGAGATGAGATGGCACCCCACACGATGGTCAATATCATAGCAAACACTACTGCCTGGGCATTGATTCCTTGAGTACATAGGAGATGAGATGGCACCCCACACGATGGTCAATATCATAGCAAACACTACCGCCTGGGCATTGATTCCTTGAGTACATGGGAGATGAGATGGCACAAAACACGATGGTCAATATCATAGCAAACACTACCGCCTGGGCATTGATTCCTTGAGTACATGGGAGATGAGATGGCACTCCACAGGATGGTCAATATCACATCAAACACTACCGTCTGGGCATTGATTCCTTGAGGACATGGGAGATGAGATGGCACTCCACAGGATGGTCAATATCACATCAAACACTACCGTCTGGGCATTGATTCCTTGAGGACATGGGAGATGAGATGGCACCCCACACGATGGTCAATATCACAGCAAACATTACCGCCTGGGCATTGATTCCTTGAGGACATGGGAGATGAGATGGCACCCCACACGATGGTCAATATCATAGCAAACACTACCGCCTGGGCATTGATTCCTTGAGTACATGTGTGATGAGTTGCATAAGAAATAAGGCGGGAAAAATAAAAAGGGACTGAGCTACCAATGAAGAATAATGACAATGGTAAGACCAATACCAGTACATGATTTCATAGAGCATCAAGTATTTCAGGATCCTCGCCGGTGCTACAGAACATGTGCACTGTGCTGAGCTTCTTCGGACTCAGACTGGAGTTAGAAGACGAACAGAGCACTTATGGGTTACTACCCGTGTGCCATGATGTTGATCCGTTGTTTAAACTTCAAACCATAAAGCATCAAAGAATCACATGGTCAGGTCGTTTGCTTGGAATAGAACAAGATCAGCCAGCCACAAGAGTTTAGTACATGATAACAGCAGGCAACAAGTCAAGAGGTTGACCAAGAAAAATATGGGTGGAGGGAGTAAAGAGACTACAAAACGCACAATGATATTAACACAAGCTACACAACCAGCAAAAAGACAGGACATTACAACTAACCCCTCCCTGCTACGCTGTGCGGCATAAGAAAGATATTAAACCGAACGAAAAGTATATCAGCACAAACAAAACGCGAACGTTGCGGCTTTGGAGCCTTCATCGGCACACATATAAATAAAACAATACCACACAAATACACAAAACCACTTAGCTTAGTATCTCGAAGCAGCCACGTCGATGTCTTGTCAGTAGACTGACGTACGCATGGGGCAGGAGAATAAATCTCCCTGGGGAATTCCAGGGCCCGTAACTAGACGGCTTTAGATAAAATTGTGCGGCCAGTTCAATCCCCTAGGATTTTAGATGAAACTACTGGCATTAAAGGTGCGAGTTTGCGGGTATAAGAAGTATGACAACAGAAGAAGAAAGAGATTTGAGTGGCTAAAGACTATGCAACAACATCTCACATTTTATTTTTAAGAAAGAAAGAAAAAATACCAGTAAAGTTTTTGAAGGTGAACTTCTGTTCCGGTGCCACATTTTTTCACAAACAGGGGAAAAATGTATTAACAAGTGTGTGCGAGCGTGACAGATTCCTTTGAGGGTGGTTGGAATAGTTTCTCTTGTTCTCAGTTTGTGAAGAAAGATACGAGGCTAGGCACCTTACAGTTGACTGACTGACTTTCTACCCCACTAGGACACCACACAAGCGATATACACCCGATGACACAAAGTGCCACCATGTGGATGAGGATCGCCGTGGAGAGGTCCCAGAAACCGCGTTCAGACAATTGGCCACATTTATGGCCTGCCTATAACACCCGATGACGCAAAGTGCTACCATGTGGATGAGGATCGCCGTGGAGAGGTCCCAGAAACCGCGTTCAGACAGTTGGCCACATTTATGGCCTGTCTATATTGCGGCCCCTGGCAAAAGCTAGGGTAGGGCTTCAAATAACAAAAAAAATTTCGTCCTGAAAAATGCAGAAACTGGATTGGATTGGATTGGATTTTTTACCCCACCAGGACATCACACAAGCGATAAACACCCGATGACACAAAGTGCCACCATGCGGATGAGGATCACCGTGGAGAGGTCCCAGAAACCGCGTTCAGACATTTGGCCATAATGATGACCTGCCTATATTGCGGCCCCTGGCAAAAGCCAGAGTGGGGCTTCAAATAACAAAAAATAACGTCCTAAGAAGGACGTAAGGAATTATGCATAAGAAACTGGATTGGATTGGATTTTTTACCCCACCAGGACATCACACAAGCGATAAACACCCGATGACACAAAGTGCCACCATGCGGATGAGGATCACCGTGGAGAGGTCCCAGAAACCGCGTTCAGACATTTGGCCATAATGATGACCTGCCTATATTGCGGCCCCTGGCAAAAGCCAGAGTGGGGCTTCAAATAACAAAAAATAACGTCCTAAGAAGGATGAAAATGATAAAGAAACTGGATACCTTACAGTGCTGTTTCAATATTCTTATGGTGACGTGTCCTTTAGGCCTGCACTGCAACAGCTGCCAAACATACCATCCAATATATAGATGTGTATAAGCAAGATGCTTAGAGTCTTTCAGTACCAAAGTGCTTACTGTATGTTTAATAAATACTCTATACATGCTAATAATTTCCTCTTTCCAGTTCTTCTGTCACATTCATTTACTATGTGCGTATGTCACTTAACTAGTTATGTCCCTTAGTTGCATTATTCTAACTTATTAGGATGCAACATTTGTTGCTCTAAACTACACAACAGACTATTTATTAAAGGGGAAAAACCCACCTGGGACTTTGTGTGGGTTAATGTAAAGTAGTTCCCTTGTGGGATGCAATATTTTGTTAATTGAAGCCCAACACTGGCTTTTGCCGATGGCCCAGAATATAGCCGGGGCATAGATATGACCTAACGGCTGAAAGGGGTTTCTGGGATCTCTCCACAGGTGATCCTCATCCGCATGGTGGCACTTTGTGTCACCAGGTGTTTATCGCGTGTGTGATGTTTTGGTGGGGTAAAAAGTCAGTCAGTCAGTCGGGACTTGGTGAAATAATAAGTCTGTTATATATACAAGGGACTATTCACCTAAAGAGAATGCCAAGTAGCGCCATACCATACGAGGCATACCCCACAAGAACATGAGAGTAATTTTACAGCAGTACAATGTGACTACATACGAGGTGGCCAGAAGAGCGGGAAGCAGAACCTTGCATCTCCCTTGACACCGAAACCGGTACAAGAGAAAGTAAAGAACAAGAAGCCGCTTTTGTTAGTGGTGCATGGAAGACACGATTGAGCGCATTTGAGCTGACACAGAAAGCCTAATGAACTCAACACGAAACATGAATGGGAAGTTTAACAACTAGAACGCAAAGCGACATACAGGTACAACACTTTAAGACCGATGTTTTCTTTTTTTTTTTTTTTAAATTCTTTATGTATTAACAAACAAAGACAGCCAAAACGTTCATCGATGTCTATAATTTTTCGTCGTTGACGTTTCCCCCATCATGACTTCGAGTCGTAAGTATAGTAAAACCGTCAGGAGGGGAAAGGCGGACAATGCATGAAGTTTAAACATAGAGGACACACACTCACACATTATTATATAATTTACTGCAACAAGAACAACAACAAAACTGACAATTACTACCTTTATCACCACTATTGTGGTGCAGGCAGGGGAATCTTTGAGCCTGAGAGTTTACGGCCGCATGACTAGTACTGTCGCCATGACTGTGCAGGTGAGGTTTTACTTTGACCCCAACATAAAAAATCCCCAGCCTTACTGAGGATTCGAACCTGGGTCACCCGCGTGAGAGCCCAGCGTTCTAAAATATCGGCCAGCCGCTCCTCATATAATTTACTGCCTAGCAAATTTGGCTGTATTTGGACAGGTATGAATCCTTGTAATCGAAATATTGTTATTTTTAAAATTACAGCTGGAAACATTTCATTTTTGAGTACAGGAAATATTCTCATGACGGTCATAAAACTAACGAGTGACATAACAATAAAAAAAGTGTGGTTACAAAACTAACCTGTTACATAACAATAAAAAAAGTACGGTTACAAAACTAACCAGTTACATAACAATAAAAAAGTGCAGTCATAAAACTAACGAGTTACATTACAGTAAAAATAAGTGCGGTTACAAAACTAACGAGTTACATAACAATAAAAAAGTACGGGCCACAAAACTAATGAGTTACATAACAATTTTAAAAACAAGTACGGTCACAAAACTAACGAGTTACATTACAATAATAAAAAAAAGTAAAGGTCCCTCTTTCTCGCTTTTATGCGCATATAGGGCTAGAACTATATTTTTATAGATCAATAGGCACAAGGTAGGTGGTGGGGTCAGCATCACGCAGGCCGCCTTTACTTCCCGGGACTGCACCCGGTACTCACTCAAGGCTGGGTCAACCTGGGATACATTACAGTGAATAGTAGGTAAAACGGCGATGGGAATTTCATGATTATATCTTCTTTTTCTTTTTAACCTTCTTATCCGGTTGCCTCATCAAAGTGAATGGATGAGGGGTGGGAGTATTAGGGTTCTTTTTTTGCTCATTTTAATGTGTCGCAAAAGTTTATCTTTATTGTTTTAATAGTGTTTTTGATGCAGCCATTCCATATTTTGTGTCGTCTTTCCTTTACTTTCTGCTCATAACATTACTCTGTCCGTGATTCTTCGTGGCAGATGGTACTCGGGTATTCTCCTAGGACGGTCAAACCACCTCATCTGTTGCTCTTTAATGAACTGTTCGACAGTGTTAATACCTTTAGCCAGGAAGGAGGATCAGAGGCTTCTATGCGCAGTGCATCCACGTCGCTGCTAAGATGCACGAATGGGAGTAAATCCATCTTCCATCTATTTATGAGGGAAAAAAATCGACTACGTTCAACCTACCTCAAACAGTATAGGTTATAATTGGGGTCTGGTTTCTTTGTGCTAATTATTTTGGCTAAGAAGTGTTGAATGCAACAAAACTACAGGCTTGGACCGGTACTCTAGTACCTAGTGAGGGTTGTTGGTGGAGGAAGGGGGTGGGGGGGGGGGCGAACTGGAATGCACTATACACACCCCCAACAATATAAATATACATACATCTACAATTACACACATTTATAAATACACACACATACCATACACGTCTACACGCCCACGTGAGAATACATGTACACGTGTTTGCATGCATTCACATGTATATGTATATACAATCAAGCGAGATGCCGTGGTGTAGCGGCCATACGCTCACATGTGGATCGGAAGGCAGTTGGTTTAAGTCCCCCTCCGTCGGAGAGGGACTTAAAAATAAATAAATGACCCTAGCTTCCAGGCCGACCCAGCCAAAAATGGGTTCTAGTGTTGTTTATGATTGACTCTTTAGTGTTGCCCATGTCGTATTATTTGCACCTTGATTACTAGTTTGGGTCTTTGGTTTGTATATGTGAAACTTTCTCAGTATCTACTACTATAAGTGGGTAGTCAATTCTGGCCAGTTTAAATTGTTGTTTCACACAGTTTAATTCTTTCTCTATTGTTTTTTACATCCCTCAATTTTTTTCTCCTCATCTCACGTCTCTGTCTTATCATATCTTTATGATAGAGACATATTTTTTTTTTTTTTTTGGCGTGTCCTGGAAATGAGTTTCTTTATTTGTTTATAAATTTTCTCATTTTTATCAACATGTAAGCATTTCTTGGATGTCATTGACTTATTTTTGTTTTGTTTTTCTGTTGTTGTTTGAAACAGTCTTCCAGTGTGATGGCCAACTACTGGACGTAAATTTGCTTAGAAAAACTATACAACAGCCAGGGGCTTTACGTCCTGTAAAGGATACGCAACTAACTTTCCAGTGTTTTTCTTTCCTGTGTATATATGATGCATGTTAGCAGGAAGTGATCTATTGTGTTTTCCTGAAGGTAAACTAGTCAGAAGGAGGCTGTACATTTATGCCGGGGGGGGGGGGGGGGGGGCTTTCAAATATTAGCACAACCTTCCTACCGTCTCTTCCACGTACTTGTAATATACAGTTTGATTTCACTATTCATCTCAGTTTTTCCTAGGCCTGTTTCTATGACGAACAAACTAACCGAAAAATAGAAGCATAGAAATATGCACGAATAAACAGTTATGGAATAATTAGACAATCAGACAGATGGACAAACAGACGGGTAATACACACATGTTACCTCAGCGATTCTCAACCTGTGGGTCGCGACCGATTTTGTGGGCCGAACTACCCTTTCACAAAACCATCGGAAAATATATATTGGTTGAAGTAGCAACGAAAACAAAAATGTGTATGGTTGGGGGTCGCCACAACATGAGGAACTGTAGTAAAGGGTCGCGTCACTAGCAAGGGTGAGAACCACTGTGCTACCCCATAAAAACTGTTCACTCAAATATGCTAAAATCAGGAACACAAAGAAGGGAACAAAGTAAAGGGCCTTAATCGAATATATATATATATATATATATAAGCACTACATCTCAGAGGATCAAATACAAGAGCAAGAGGACGGCCGCGGAAAACATGGATCGACAACATTAAAGACACTCTACGTCTTCACGGCATGACAATAGCCAGTGGCAGCCAACGTGCACTGGATCGCAAATTATTCCTCCCCACGCCGCTTAACGGCAGAAGTGTTTCATGATGATGATGATGATATATATATATATATATATATATATATATATATATATATATATATATATATATATATATATATTTATCCCTATGTGACATATAGTGGACACAGCAGACTGATGATCGTGAAGAGGATGATGATGAGGATGATAAATATCAAGAGAATAATCATGATGATAATGAAATATCATGCTTGTTTCGTTATTTAGTATATACTGCAACAGTAAATAAAATAAAAACATCGGGAAAATCCGACTGCGGCGGGAATTCCGTAAAGAAAATCAGTT
>CAJHNH020000580.1:82500-92500 GCA_905116865.2 Candidula unifasciata
ATCCTCGATACCTTGTTCAGCCTTCTAGAAGTTATAATAAGTGACAGGAGCGTTGCCACGAAGGCAACTTCGGGTGGGTTAAGTTATGGATTAAGTGTTTGTTCAGTCAAGGAATGACACCATAGTGATAAACTCTGCATCTTCTGCGGAATTTGATTTTGCGATATTTGTAGCTATCAGTTGGTTCCTATCTTTTAGGTAAAGCCACATCCTTGATCGAGAGTATCCGTGCTGTAGTGGCTAGACACTAGCCTGCGGATCGGAAGGTCGTGGGTTCGGGTCCTGGCGGAGCCAGACTATTGTCAAAAATGACCTTGGCTCCCAGATCACCCCAGCCTGGAGTGGGTACCAGGTGCGGTCCTGGGAAATGACGGCTGTCGGTGTGATGCTGACCCCATCACACACCGAATGCCGATTAGTCTATAGAATATAGACTTTGCCCTATATACCCAAAATGCCTAACGGCGTGGGAAAGAGTCTTTGCAGCCTCGATCGGGATTGGCGTACAGCACTAGCTAGACGTTTGCCTAGGAGTCCAAGGGTTTCGGGTTTGCATCTGCATCGAAGCGGATTTTCATAATTTATAATGAATCCCAAGTGAATGTGACCTAAAGGGACACCCACAAAATTCCTTATGAAGTTAAGTCGGCCGACGTAATGTTGGCTCCATAACCTCTAGGGAGGATGTCGACTGAACTATAAAATTAGGGTTTGTACCATATGCCACATAAGTTAATGGCGGGAAAAGGGGTGTTGTAACTTTTCTTTCCCCACATTACCTCAATGGTGTAATATTTATTGTTTATCTTCTATAGATTTCGATAACCTGAACTCAAGAATTAGTTTCAAGACATCGGACTGTGAATACATTTGGTCTTCATATACGAAAAACCCTGACCAAAAGTCGTTGATACCAGTGAAGGAGTTTCAAATCACACATCTTCCTTTAGTGTGTCGAGATGAAGCTGTGGTCTACTGCATCAGAGCCATGGCTGAACTCACCGTCGCACTCAGGGCTAAAAATGTCAGCGTAAATAGATCAGAGGAAGATCGTCTCTATCATTTCAGAGGAAAACAATTTGTGCGTACAGGAAGCGGCAGTGTTATAAATGTTTTATTTAGAACGGAGACTTCTGAATGTGTATGTGGAGAATGTAGAGCCGACAACAGACGTAAAAACCTCCCGGCAGTAATTGTAGTGCAAACAGCTCGTCATGTAGTGTTTGACGAGTATGAGTCAAGGGACACTACCGTTGATCTATGTTTCGATGACGAGAACGGCGAAAATGTGAGGAGTCTGGTTGGCTCAAAGGTGTTAGTCAGTTCACAAGACTGCGATGAGTGTATTTTCGAGTGTCCCACACACGACAGTGATCTGGCAAAGAAGTTAAGCAAGAGACTTGCAGATTTTCAAAAGCTCTATCTTGCTGCCAACAGGACACTGCTGGCTCGTGGGTCCCGGTTGTCTGTGGCAATATCCCACTTTCATGGCAGCCGTAAGCATATAGCTGTTGGTCAATGGAAGACAGCAGCGGGAAACAGTGCTGACGCTAGCAGAATTGGAGCAATATCGACCAGACAAGGTTCTTCCCCAAATGTCCACATAGTTATTGGTGACAACGTCATCTTCAGCTTCTGTCCAAGTCTTCAGCCCGTCCTTTCCATCGGACAGGGGCCATCAGGTATTTTCATTGTTGATGTTTAGTATCATCCTCTTCTCCTTTTCCTTCTTCTTCTTTCTGGTCCTTCTTTTATTTTTTTTCGTCATAATCATCATCATCATAATCATCACTACCATCAAGATGATCTTTTTTTTCTTCATCTTCTTCTTAGTAATCTTCTTCTTCTACTTCTTTTTCTTTTTCTTCTTTCTTTCTTTCTTTCTTTCTTTCTTTCTTTCTTTCTTTCTTTCTTTCTTTCTTTCTTTCTTTCTTTCTTTCTTTCTTTCTTTCTTTCTTTCTTTCTTTCTTTCTTTCTTTCTTTCTTTCTTTCTTTCTTTCTTTCTTTCTTTCTTTCTTTCTTTCTTTCTTTCTTTCTTTCTTTCTTTCTTTCTTTCTTTCTTTCTTTCTTTCTTTCTTTCGTTCTTTCTTTCGTTCTTTCTTTCTTTCTTTTTTCCTTCTTTCTAATCATAGTTTGCCATCCATGTCATATTTTACCATCCCGAGTCATAGTTTACCATCTCAAGTCATAGTTTACCGTCCCAAGTCATAGTTTACCATCCCGAGTCATAGTTTACCATCTCAAGTCATAGTTTACGGTCCCAAGTCATAGTTTACCATCCCAAATCATAGTTTACCATCCCAAGTCATAGTTTGCCATGTTAGTTCATAGTTTACCATTCCAAGTCATAGTTTGCCATCCCAGGTCATAGTTTACTATGTTAATTCATATTTTACCATTCCAAGTCATAGTTGACCATGTTAATTCATAGTTTACCCTCCCAAGCCATAGTTTACTATGTTAATTCATATTTTACCATTCCAAGTCATAGTTTGCCTTCCCAATTCATAGTTTACTATGTTAATTCATATTTTACCATTCCAAGTCATAGTTTACCATGTTAATTCATAGTTTACCCTCCCAAGTCATAGTTTACTATGTTAATTCATATTTTACCATTCCAAGTCATAGTTTACCATCCCGCAAGTAATAAAATCACGAATCAGGTTAGTGCTCCTGTCTCGACCCATCCATTTTATAGTTAAACTAACTTTGTCGGAAGCATCGACTTTACTGCAAAGGGTTATTCAATATAGCCAAGCCTCTCTCCATAGAACGGTTAGCCAGCTGTTGATTTCGTCGCACAAAGGACACAATCTATAGTTCCATCTCGAGAGATCTCCGTAAAAACTGCACTCGCCAGTTGAACGACATGTTCGTTAAACGAAACTATTCAGAACACAGGGTAAACGGCCTGACCGCTTCACCACCGATACGCCCAAGCCAAACAAGCCATCCAGCTATTTATCTGTTTTCCGCTTTCTTTACTTTTTTAAACTCATCAATCTTGCCAGTTGTCTCCTAATCTATTTGTCTCCTAACGTGTCCAGATTATTGTATGATAAACTCATTAAGTAACGTACCGACTACAACTGGTAGCAACAGTAATAAGACAAAAAAGACTTCGCAATACTGAACACATCTTGAGAAGAAACCAGCAGAGAATTAAAAAAAAAAAAAAAAACACACACACTCACACACATTTGATTTTTCCCAGTACTGTTCCTACATTGTTCTTCGTTCTTCATTGATGACTCTGTATCTTCTTCTTCTTTTTTTTTCGCCGCTTTTCTTATACCTCTCTGAAACATTTCTTGGTACCTATCACGAATTTGCCCCCATGACGGGTGATCCCTCCCCTCCCTTTATTTTGCATCGACCAGTCTCAAGACCTGTCCTTTGTTGTTCGGATGTCATGTATATCTTTTTTTCAACAATTTACCCGTTGCCACCGCTCACTTGCGTGATTATTTCCACGTTGTAGTGCTTTCTCGACTGTTCATGGGTATCGATACTAAAATATTTTAGTATTTCTACGTTCCTTTTCAGTGGCTTTTTTTTTATTAGGAAAAGGGGGAGGGGTGCACCGCCCAGGAACGTAGAAATACAAAAACCCCGTTTCGATACTCACTAGCAGTCGCGCCTTCGGCGCTTTTCCCTGCAGTACGTATTACTTGTTTACAGGCACCTGCGGAGTTTTAAAGAGACTCACGGCAACACAGCCTCCCACAATCATTAAATACGGGAAGCGAACGATGAACGAAGGAATCTCATAACACCCCCACAACATAGGACAGACCGTGTAACCAGCCGCGGCATGAATAAGAGGGAAAGGAACATAGATCTATATTTTGATATCCATGTAACATGTTGTATGCAAAAAATTTAAGTAGATCGGTAGGCTGATGACGTTTCTAACATGTTGTAACAGAATCTGAGGCTGCAGGCATTGAGGTCATCGTGGAGTTACCTGATGGAACACAAACAGAACGGGTCATTTGGCCAATGGACTGTCTAGTTGATGCGGTAAGCATTTTGGTGATATTTTTTATCCAATTCATTTTGTTTCATCGCAGTCCACTGTATTATCTGGGTCAGCAGCGTCAATTATGATGATATTATTATCATTATTATACATTGTTGGTATATTTAAGTCTTCCCAGACGATTGTAATAGGGAGATTAAGGAATCACAGTCCTTAGCGATGGCTAATATGTGAACTTCATGCAACGTGATCCATGGCTTTTTTCCCCAGGAATCCAAATCAATCCCTTTATCATCCATGTCCGTTTTCACACACCAGTTATTATTATTATTATTATTATTATTATTATTATTATTATTATTATTATTATTATTATTATTATTATTATCAGTTTCTTGATTCCTTGTCTGTATTTCATCGTCACGTTTCGAAGAGGCATCTGGTGCGAACCTTGTTGTGAGCAGCATAGATGTTTATATTCACCTCCTCAGATAATCTATCCATCACTTGCATGGGCGACCTCTAGTCTTATTTCGTTGTATCTAAGTGACAGGGCTCTCTCTCTCATGTATTATCTACCCGCCTTGTTTTCTGTTATTACTACTACTGTCTCACGAGATTGCTCAACTTTCCCGGGACACCGGTAAAACGATAACATTCGGAGGGGCACTCAGCCTTCTGGCAATCAGTTGGTGCCCCATAGACCTCGCATCTTGTTTAACATGTACTTATAATGTTATAACTGTTACACACACACACACACACACACACATATATATATATATATATATATATATATATATATATATATATATATATATATATATAAAGTAAAGATCCCTTTACACGCCCTAGGCGCATCGGGCATATGGGAAGAGCACCCATATTTTTACAGACCAGTCGGCACTCGGTGGGTAATGTGGTCAGCATTACGCCGGCCGTCTTTACTTTCCCAGGATATATATATATATATATATATATATATATATATATATATATATATATATATATATATATAACGTAGCTGAAATAATATGAAATGTAGAAAATAAAAGAAAATAAAAAGAAGATAACTTTTACAAATGGTTAAAGAAGGACTTTTAGACACCATCTAATTCTGTTGTTGCTTTTGTTGTTGTTATTATTGTTGTTGTAAATCCGTAAATCCCCCAAGTTCGGGGGCGCCTCTGCATCTCCTATAGTTTCCATGTACGAGTCACCACGGAAGTCATAGACTAATTAGCATGTCCTTTAGTTTATATAACACTGGACTGTCCCAGAGTATAGCCTCTGTCTGTGCTTTGGAGGGATTAAACACACATATGACACCATATTGATAAACTCTGCATATATATATATATATATATATATATATATATATATATATATATATATATATATATATACACACATATGACACCATATTGATAAACTCTGCATATATATATATATATATATATATATATATATATATATATATATATATATGCAGAGTTTATCAATATGGTGTCATATGTGTGTTTAATCCCTCCAAAGCACAGACAAAACATAACATATAAACACTTCCGTTACTGCTTATATATACCACTTTTAGATGTGATATAAGAAAGACCTTGCTCGTAACGAGGATTTACGACCCCATAGCTAATGCAGTCGACACAAAGTTTTTTTTTTTTTTCCAAATAAAATTATAAGCATAGATCTTTCCCATGAGAGCAAACCAAATCGGAGAAAAGCCCATATTCAATGACGAAATTCTCCTTTCTATCATCCACAGACAAAGAAATCGCTGTTAAGTGATTGTGGAGTTACAGATCCCCCTGGAATGTATGACCTGGTAATGGAGCTGCCCGATGGAAGCATGCAGATCATGAAGGACGAGAAAGAAATTGATTACTATTTGGACGATATCTGTATGTCTCTTCGGTTATTCTTCCAACAGAAAGCCAGCCAGCATCAATAAAGTAACGCTAAGACCATCGTGTGTTGATATTTTGTGTAGGTTTGTCTGCAGTACATGGTACCCTCGATAAAGAGATAGAACCCACAGTAAGAAGGCAAATGCCGTCACCTCCGAGTTAGCCGCACTGCTCAAACACATAAACGTCTCCCTTCCAGCAAAACAGCAAATTATCAATAGCATCTTTGTCTCTACTTTGTGTTATCATTGCAAAACATGGACAATGAATAGGGCAGTAAAATAGAAAACAATGACATGTGAAATGTTCTGTCGCTGCAAGGTCACTCACACCACAAAAAGAAAAACCAGAATAAGAGATTAGGTCAGAATAAGACCATGTCTGGATTATACTGAGAGACAAAGAATGAAATGGTTCAGCCATCTAGTGAGAATGCAGCCAGTCAAAACTGCGTATGAGACGTTTTACAGTAGAACATCACGGAGAAGGCGAGAGGAAGACCAAGAAAGATATGGATAAATGGTGCAGCAGAAACCTGCAAAAAGACGAACAAATCCATCACCCAAGCCACCCTAGAAGCGCAAGACAAACAGAGAAAACCACAACACTGGGCTAAAACCTGGAATCAGTGAGATAATAAATGAAGAAGAAATCTGCAGTATCAGTGGTTGAGGTGTGTTGAGTTGGGTTAAGAACCTACAGGACATTCTCATAAGCGCCCCGTCACTAACTTCAGCAGCCCGTGTAGAGTGTTATTCCTAATGGTACCAGTAACTGTCTGATTATATGTTCTTCTTGCATTTTATCTGAGTATAAAGTGTTCGCCAAATCTCCGAGTCACTTCCTACTGCAACATTCTCCAGATTTCAATGATCTATTTGAACTAACTGCCTATACCACAATTTCTTGGGGCCTCAAAGATGTGGTTTTACAAAAGTATACTGTGAATAGCTGGGACAGTCTAAACGAGCAAACCAGATGTTTTAAAAGAGACGAGAGCTCAAACACTAGAAGGAAACATTGGTAAATTTTTGTTCATGTTATGAGAAGAAGAAAACTGGCTCACGTGACCACTGAAATGATATGTGAAAAGAAAGGAAAAGAGGAAGACAATATGATACAAATCTTGTCAGCCTTTTGTCATGGCATGGAGTGGTGCAAACACACCACAACTGATACATGTTGTTGAAGATCGCAGATAATGGAGAGGCATCATTAGCCAAGCCAGTCGCCAAGGTACCTGGTAATAATTTGTCTTTTGACCCTCATGACGTCAGTATTAAGTAGTGACTGTAAAAGATTATACATTAACTATCGCTACGTAGACTCCATTATCTGCTGTTTCGATCGTTGATGGATCCAAAGAATTGTAAGACTGTTCATAAAAGTTTGTAATAACACTTAGATACTCTATTATCAGACAATCATTTCTTTAAAAAATGTATACATATAAAACCACAGCAATGAAATATGAACTGAATTCATATCTAACACCGCAAATTATTACCAACTTGTATTTTTTTTTTCTTTTCAGTATTCGAGAAGTTCAAGCAAAGTCTCTTGACCTATTTAGCATTATGTTTATCGTTTTTATAAATGCGAAAAAATCTCGCACTAGGGTAACACATATCTGATTTGATCGAGCTCAGACAGATAACGCGATTACGGGTGTATGTAGACATAATTTTTGGCAGTTATGTTCACACACAGATTCTCTAACAGGATGCAGATGACGGGAAATTTATTTCGCTTTTCTTCTGGGATAAATTAAAAACTCACTGTGGCAAATCATTCTTGTTATCGCTGTGATGTTTTTCGTTGAATTAAATAGCAATTTGTGAATATAACCTGGTGCAAAATTCTATTGGGTGACTTATAATACAGGTTCTCGAATGATGAGTTCAGTGAGTTTGTGTTATCAGGACTAGAACAGTGAAATCTGTTTGCAATAGTTGATCTATGCTCGGCTAATAAACATCTCCCCCCCCCCCCCCCTCAAAAAAAAAGGATAAACGTTAAATTCAGTTTATATTTCATAGTTTTAGTTTCATGTGGATAAATATTTTAAAAAAAAAGGTAGTGATTGCTCCTTGGCAGATAACGGCCGTAGGATGGAAACTCAGGATTTCACATACACTGAGTCACGACCAGGATAGAACGGAGTTAGGGAACAAACTGCGAGCCCTGTGTAATGTATAACGACATAATTGGATGATGATGTTGACGGTGGTGATGATGATGATGCCAACGACGATGACTATAAAGATGGTGGTGATGAAGAAGATGATGATGATGATAATGATTATGATGATTATAATAACGACGACGATGATGATGACACTGACGAGGAGGGTGATGATGATGATGATGATGACGATGATGATTATAATGACGACGATGATGATGATAATGACGACGGTTATGATGACGATGATTAAGATAATGTTCACAATGATGATAATGATGATGCCATGACATGTGAGGCACAGTGACCAAACATTTCTGGAAACTGTAATTATCCATTCTTCTTAGACTAGGACGAAAACTGTAAAACAAACCTGGCAACTGAAATTAACTTTTTTTTTTTTTTTGGCAGAGTTGAAGTAAAGTCGTATCAACGGTTCGCACCTGGCCAACTTGGAAGCATCACATTCTAAACTGGGAAAATATTTTCCTTCTTCAGCTTCCCGAGCCCTTGAGGTTCATTACTGTAGATATCACACCATTACATTCATTTTTGTGACTGGTCTTCTCTTTCGAGTTGGCGACAGCGAGTATTTACAGATCTGCCTATATATTAACTCTACGACATTTCCGTGGTCTGTTTCGTGATCTACTCCAGTTCATCTCTGTTTGTATGGGTAGTTTTTGTTTGTTCATCTGTCACTATCACTATATATTCTAGCCACTGAAGTCTATTTGCCTTTATAATAAAATTCTTCTTCTTCTTCTTCACGTTCACTGGCTGTAAACTCTGTTCTGGTTGTTCGTCCACTTCTGGACTGCAGTCCTGTTCCAGAATTTGAGTATTGCGCGTGCATCTGTTTGACAGATCTAACTAATTTGTATTCAGACAGTCGGTTCCTTGCCTCTCAGATCAGATGTACTCTGACTTTGAAGGAAGCTCCCAATTAGTCGACTCTTACGACACGCTCTTGGGTAGGCAGTGGGTCTATTCTTGTTTTCCCTACAATAGGGCCCCGAAACCCACACGGGGAAATATTAAATTAATCAGTTGTAATTTAAATAGATTTATTTTGTGCATCTTACTCTCCGTTCCCCGCAGTTTGCCTCTTTGCTGGCTGCAAAGATCTGTCGTAAGACTGTTCTCAAAGATCCACAGTAAGACCTCTCCAGTTTAACTGTACTCTGTTCATCACAGCTATGTCGGACAGTTGGTCGTTTCAGTGCTGATGGTATTGTGCAGGATTTGATTTAGGCAGTTTTGTAGAAGTAAAGTTATTAATTCAAATCGATTTTTTTAACGTCTAGTGTGTCCTCCAGTCCCATCTTCTTTTCTTTATGTCTGTAGACATTGGTCACTACCCACGAATTCATTTCTCATGCTACTGGAATCACACCTGGCGCGATGCTAATTGGTCTATTCAAATATAGGTCTAACCCTATATGCCTAATACGCCTGAAGGCGTGTAAAATGGTTCTTTAATTAGAAACCAAAACTTTACGGTAGTGACTTCAATAGCCATACCTCTTCCTCGGCCCAACAATGTGTTTTAATTGTTTAAATCTGCTAAAATTCAAAAAAAAAAAAAAAAATATATAAATATATATATTGTGCATGTGTTTAGCATCTTTATTTTAACGATTGTTAAAACAGAATTTTTAACAAAAGTGAGTGACTGCTTACAATGAATGCATGTGCTGGATTTGAATTACATTTAATAACATCACACACAAAATAATTTGCGGTGTTTAGGTAAAAAGGAGAGATTAAATGAGTCCCTGCGCAGAGCAGAAATATCGGCCAGCAATTTCTGTTTAATTGCAAATTGTATTTCAACCAGTGTATAATAAATAACAAACAACGTTACATTGTAACTTTATTACTACGTTTCCTGACTGTGTTACCATGACA
>CAJHNH020000580.1:107500-115000 GCA_905116865.2 Candidula unifasciata
TAAATGACCCCACAGTCACATTTGACTAGATTCGACCAATATATATATATATATATATATATATATATATATATATATATATATATATATATATATATATAGAACCACTATGGCATCACACAAACGCAGAAAACAGATAATTACACAGATACACTAAAAACCTACATACCTCACTGTCTACATCCTCAAAACATACTGATGTTACCTGTCCATGGGGGCAAACAAGTCAGCCCGAGAAGGCATCGTGCTGGGTGGGCAACCCATAGCATTTACAAAATTGTCTATACTTTGTGGAGTGGAGAGGAGGAAATCATTAGTCTTAACCGGACGTGAAACCGATGCCTTTCTATTATATAATACTCATCGTGGAGCTGCTTACCGCCTTACAGGCAATGGCTGGTCGACAGCTCCATGACAATGTGTCTTTCCTTAACTAAACCAATACCATCAGAGAATACCCATAGGCCTTTAATGTAATTACAAAAGGCAATAGGCAGTTCGCCCCAGAGATAGTTTGCGTTACTAGCCCCGCCATACACCTGCCGGTGTAATTTACGATCGCCATTCCCGCACTGGCTCTACAGTTGCTAACCGGGTCCGAATCAACAGTCTCCGATACAAGCACTTTCCTGAGCCCTCAATAACTGAAAGATACCAACGAAAACTCTCAGCCTTACTTGAGTCCTTGATACGGGGAAATCTTAAGTTACAAATAAAACTGTACTACGACCTCTCTATGTTAGCTGCAAATACGGCCAGCTCCAGATATAAGGCCAACAAGCTCAAACGAGAATTCCCGTTTTTGTGAGGCTGGCGTGGCCGGTCGGTGGTAAAACCTGTTATCGAGTAGATTTATACACACATTGAACTACAGTTTAATTAATTTGCAACATGTGTTTTTGAATGAATTATTATTTTGAAGATAAATAAATGGGCTATTAGAAAATATTTATCATCAAAATGATAATTCTTTCAATAACACATGCAGCAAATTAATTAAACTGTAGTTCAGTTTGAGTGTAAATCTACTTGATAACAATTGTTACCACCGACTGGCCACGCCAGCCTCACAAAAACGGGAATTGCCGTTTGAGCTGTACGGCCTTATATCTGGAGCTGGCCGTGGCTGCAAAGACCAGAAAGGCAGACTAAGAAGTAAAAAGATCCCTTTTCCACGTTTTCGGGGATATTGGGCTTATAGGGTTATACTTTTATTTTACAGACCATTAAGCACACGGTGGGTGATATGATGAACATCACACCAGCCGCTTTAACTTCCCAGGACTATACCCAGCACCAGTTTAAAACGGAGTCGACGAGGTCTTTGAAAAAAGTAGTGCCCCGTCAGGACCACAACCCACGACCTTCCGACTGGCAGGCTAGCGTCCAGCCGCTACACCATAGCGGCTCACAGGCAAAGAACGCGACATAAAAATGTACGTGGAAGGAGGAGTCGACATAGGGCAAATGTTAATGAGGAAGGACAGACAATGGTGGACACAGGGAAATAGGGGGTAGGGGGTGGGTGGGGGCAGGGGGGGGGGGTTTGGGGTGGAGTTCAGTGAGTGGGAATGTCAGACGAGTAAAGACGGCTGCATGTAATTGTGTTGGTTATTGAAACCTTACGGCAAAAGGAATCCCACTGTTAACACTGTTTTGATGGAGATTTAAGGTTAATTGTTAAAATTATGACTATTCTTAGCAGTTTGAAGAAGTTAGCTATCTTCTTGGCTGTGTCTATTCTGGTCTTGTGACTGCAATAAATGCCACTCAGCTCTTTGCGTCGCAATGGGTTTAGCATCAGAGGCCCAAGGAGTAGTCAAAAGAGATGTAAAATCGGCGCATCTTGCGTTTATCAGTCCTCTAGGTATGAATTATGAACGTATGATGCGTTCCTTGGGACTAAAAAAGTAGTGTAACTATCTGGCTGTCGTCTGGGACCTTGAGAACATGGCCAACGGGAGAGAGAGATGACAACAGCAAAAGACATGGCCAACATGAGAGAGAGAGAGAGAGAGAGAGAGAGAGAGGGAGAGAGAGAGAGAGAGAGAGAGAGAGAGAGAGAGAGAGAGAGAGAGAGAGAGAGAGAGAGATGACAACCGCTGACTGACTAGAAACATTAAACGTAGACAGTCGGTGTATTTCGGAGGACATGTTATAAGAAGGAGTCGGCGTTTGTGGCTTGTATCCAGAAACCATGAGTTGTAAACCCTTTGGCTAGGTACTATGGATATCGCAACCCTTCGGCCTTGATCCATTATAGCGTTGTGAACGTGTTTCGGGATGACGTGGTGCCGAGTTCGATCCCATCTGCAAACGGCTTGTAAAAATTTGCCTAGAAAAACCACAACAACCAAAAAACGCTGGGGCTGGTTTTGCAAGGTCCTGTAAAGTATACGCAACTAACTTTTTTAAATGAGAAGACTCGGGACTTGGTAACGACTGGTGAGTCTGACGGAAAGCGAGCAAGATGAAGGCAAAGTGATAAAAACCTTGAAGACTTGGTAATATGAGACGGCGCGAGAGTGGGAGCCGAGACATTAGCCTGACATATTCCGTACTTCTGACTATCGTGTGAGAGGGGAGACATGGCAGCTGTCGTTTATCGACACGGCACATAATGATTACTATACATTTGTTGATCCACTCAGCGACTTCGGTATATTTGGTTAAAGTTAAAGGTTCACTGCACAGTTTTAATGCACATAGCTCGGGCTTTCTCGTTATAACGGCTAGCGGCACAAAGAACGAACTTTGTAGCTCTAGAGACGACCCCTAAGGATCTATATAAAACTGCACTTGTAAACAGAACCAGGCGTCCGTGAAAAAAAAAAAACACACGAGGCAACAGGCTTTTCAATTCCGCCACAGAGGCCGGAGCCCTTTTGGGTGTGGGGGGGGGGGGGTGGGGGGGGGGGGGGGGGGGGTGAGATTTTCGATCGAATTATCGGCTTGTCCCATCCAGGCGGATACTTAAAAGTTTACCACATCACTTTGAGATTAGAAAAAAAAATATATATATATATTTATAAATCTGGATGGCAGACTAACAAAGCAGATCACAGGCAGTGGCATAGGATAGTAGATGGTGGGGGGAGGGGGGAGGGGGGGGGGGGGGATACAGGTCACCATGGGTTTTATTCCTAGGAAAAAGAGAAGAAGGGGGAACAGATGACAAACAGTGTTTCAAAATTAAAAAAAAAAATTATATTTGTATGTATGCGTGTGTGTGTGTATATCTATAAATAAAATTTAAGGGCCCTTTTCCGCGCTTTCAGGCGTATTGGGCAGATAGGACAAGACCTATGTTTTATAGGCCACACTCGGCACTTGGTGAGTGATGTTATTAGCCTCACGCCGACCGCCTTAATTTCCCGATAATTTACATTATACCCTCTCAGGATCATTAAAAAAAAAAGTCCTGCTCTGTCAGGACCCGATCCCACTACCTTCCGATTCGCGGGCCAGCATCCAGCCCAGTGGTCCTCAATCTTTCAAGGCCGCGACCCTTTAACACAGTTTCTCATATTGTGGTGATCCCTAGCCAAGCAATTATTTGCGTTGCTACTTTCTAACTTCAGTGAATTTGTGTTTTCCGATGGTCTCAGGTAACCCATCTAAAAGGGTAATTCGACCTAGAAACGGGTCGCGATCCACAGGTTGAGAACCGCTGGTCTAGCCGCTACATCATGGCGGCTCCCACACCGCCCTAAAACAAAAAAGAGCTAAATACAGGCAGTGAAAATAATTTGTTAACCATCTCACCGACATCAAACTCTCTGCCGTTCACTTGCAGGTACCGCTCGATTATACTGGTGTTTACATTCTTCTGTTACACAAGTTACCATCTGTCCAGGAAACCTATCAGCGTGGTCAAGGTAAGTCCAGTTTGAATGTTACTGACCATTTTTTTTTCTTACTTGTCTCCTACAAAGGGGTATGCTGTTTGGCTTAGGAGATTCGTAGTTCCGCGGTACCGGGTTCGATTCCAGCTGTTGAAGATTTAGCAACAGACATTCTTACAGTGATATCAAAATGAGTACCGAGAGCTGACCGTTTAGTAGTAAAGGCAAACAACTCAACTTGAAATTGCAGAGTAAAATCAAACAGGCAAAAAATGCTGGGGTTGGTTCTGCAACGTCATGTGAAGGATACGTAGGCCTAACTAGCATTTAACTTCATATAAAGGGAAAAACTGAAGCGACGGTTAAAAATGCACAAAACAAATAATACATATTAAATTAGTTGTATTTACGAAAGGCGAAGAAACAAGACAAATATATGGGCAACCCCTGCTCGGAACAGTTAAAAGGCAGAAAAGATGGCGATATGCTGGGCACATCCTTCGCTGGCACTTAAATGGGACACAAATGTCAGAAAGAAAGCCAGGCCGTCCTGGAGAAGCTCTAAGAAGAGCTTCTTGTAGTCCGTAAAGCCAAGAGCTCGGGCAGATTTAAAAAAAATGAAAACAATAATAAAAAACAACTTTGGGATTCTTCATTGTTGTTGGGGCAAATGCTAATCCCTCTTCAACTAATAACTGCCAAGGGGTGTGCCCAACTCCTGAGCCCCCACCCCATTCTTATTCATTTTTTGTTCTAGAAAATTTGAATGGCGGTAAACTGACACCCCCCCCCCCCCCAACCATGTATAGAAGCTGTCCTTTTGAGTATATATTTATATATTTCATTTTCTTTTCCTGTAAATATATTGATACAATTAAATGCCATTCACAATAGAACAGTATAATAAGTATAGTAAACGCGATAAAATAATAATAACTAAAATCCTATTATTATTACACACTTAGACAATAATTGGACATCTCGAGCCTCTCCCCCACCCTGCCAATAAAAATATACAAAGGGTTTAAGCACACACAATGTTTTCTTAGCGTCAGCGCCCTGCATCATTCTCTAACAAAATATTCTCCACTAGCTATCACATCTATAATATGTTCTTATTTTAGCTAGCACATCTAGAATGTGTTCTTCTTTCGCTAGCACACCTAGAATATATTCCCTTTAGCTAGCACGTCTAAGAAGAAACTCCACAGAGGAGCATGTACTGCAGGAGTCTACCAATCATCAGTAGAAGTGATCCCTCGACCACAATTGTTTCGGCCCACGAGCTCCTAGACAATTTCAGAGGGTGGGCCCACCTGAGTTCATGAAGCTCAGGCTTGATCTGCTCCTGCTGCACGTATTACCGGATGTTCTCAGACAGGGACAAGACGAAAATCGTGACCATGCAAAAGGTACTGTGAGAATTGAAGTTTTTTACATAGTCGCTGAGGTAGCCTATTAGATCAGTCGGCAAACCTTGACGTAAGTGGCAAGCATACAGTTAGTTCATCGGACACATGTTAGACTTTGTTTGCAATTGGCAGAGGGACACTGGCAGACAATTCGGCCACGATGGACTTAGGGGATAAGACTTTCTTTTCCACTAGATACCCGAACCAGCCTACCGAGGCCCGTCCCCCACAACGTTTCTTTGTGTCTAGTGACAGCTCGAAGCCCTTTCAGCAGCTTAGCCCTATTGTTCAAGTGATCGTTTGCGCTCGTTTCCTTGCAAGCCTAACTGCTTTATCACATTGTACATGGAAGTGGAGATGAGACCTCTTGCGCCTACCTCGACGGCGAAGATTCTTATTTTGTACGCTTCGTCTCTCCTAGGACCAGCCGCGAGGTAACAGTATTTCTCGAGCTTATACATATGACTTTTGTCCATTCGCGACTCATACGGCACGGTCAGCTCAGTCAGGACGAGCTGTCGTTTCTCCGCTGAGTGAAGGACTATGTCGGGTCGCAGACCGGTCTTCCGGATTAACTCTGGGTACTTTTTGTGACCAGACAGGTCAACCGTCAGTAGCAGTTCCTATCAGTCAAGCATCAATGGAGCGTATGCGACATTGTTGAATTTACCTTTATAAATCTGCCCAGCTTTGGGGTAGCGCACTAGGACTGGCCCTCGCATTGGCCTTTATCATAGCTTGGCCTACAACGGCGCTAACTCTTTCAGGACCTTGTTGTGGCGCCAAGTACATCCTCCCTGACCTGGAGCTTTTTTGCACGCGGACAATACGTGCTCGAGCTTCTGTTTAGCTCTGCATGGTGGGCATGCCGGGTCAGTAGCCGCATGCCACTCGACCATGTTGATACTGTAAGGTAACACATAAAATGCAGATCGTACGTTAAAGCTCAGCCGCAGCGGGACCATTCGCCAGATCTCACCCCATGTGAGTTTTGTTGCAAGGCACTCTCGAGGCCGATCCACTGGCCTTGCTGCGACTGTTTAGCGGCTTTTTGGAGCCGAATTTCGTTTTCGGCATTCCTTATCTGCTGTATTACAATGTCTCAGCGCTCTATGGCTGTGGCTTTTGACCATCAACTGATTTTCTCGTGACCTAGGCCTCTTTATAATTTACAGTTGTGTAGGTACTGCTTTTTCCTTAAAGCAGTGAATTTCTTTAATCTTTGTTTGACAAAAACCTTTTATACCCCTTATAATAGAATATACAGTAACTGATGCAAAACTGACACACGCGTGGAGATTTTCTGGAAATCAGTTGACGTGTGCAGTGTTCTTCTGCTTCTTCTTCTTCATCATTCTGAGCCCTTGAGGTTCATTGCTGCAGATATCACCAGCCTCCATTCATCTCTCTGGTTAGCCTTCTCTTTCCAGTTGGTGACACCAAGTGTTTGCAGGTCTGTCTGGACATTATCACTCCAAATTCTTTTTTGGTCTGCTTCGTGGTCTACACAGTGTTGAGTTGTGATTATTTTAATAATATATCCTGCATCCAATGAAAAAAATTCTCCAATTCCCGGAAGGCTGATGGTGGAGAATACAAACTGAGAGTAAAATGCCAATGAAAACCATGTAATCAGATCTTTTGAATTGTTCCATTAACATGCAAACCTGCTGACTGTTTGCATTAAATCAGGTCCGTTTTTATTTTACGCCATGTTCTCCAAACAACCCAAAACGAAAACAAGATTTTTGTTTACATTTTAAAAACTTATATTGCAAGGGCATGATTATTAGCAAGTTGTATGCTAACTTTCAACAACTTACATCAAACGGTTACTGTTATAGGTTTTTTAAAAAGTTGGGTACAACTTCTAGAACGGACTATCCAAGCACCTATGCATGCTGCTATCGAATGACACTTTTGGATACTGCAAACAATCATTTTCAGCTTCTTCACATATCGCAGACACAAACAATGCATTGCATAATTTATCCCCTGACATATTTTGCAGTCACTCTTCTTGTGCAATGTATTAGTTGTAGCGATTAAAGCATCGACATTTTGCCTAACCAATCTGATTTAAAAGTGAAATAAATAGTGCAAACCCCCCCCCCCCCCCCCCCCCCCCCCCCCCCCCCCCCCTCAACATTTAAAATTTATGCTTGTCAGTTTTTTTTACTACCTAATTTTTTTTAAAGATTATGACCAAAAGTTAAAGTCCTGAGAAGTAAAGGCGACCGGTA